>SNQJ01S0066454.1:0-11793 GCA_010110895.2 Picea sitchensis | reverse complement strand
TTCTTCTGCATATTTCAATTTAAAGTTTATATTAAAATACAAAACCAAACATAAATTCACTAGAAACTATATACAAGTGTTCATCTCATCTTATCTAGATTTATGTACATACCTATAGGTGATTCAACTTCTGCTTCAATTTCAGTTTCAACGACTTCATCGACGTTATGAGGTAAATCTATTTATGTTTTTTGAAAAACATCAAATCCGAATTACAATCAATTATATTTTAAACAATAATTTAAATAAATGAATTCTATACTTTTAATATAGAAAATATGTACATGCATACCTGGTTGGACTTCTTCTTGTTGAAAATCTCTATTTACATCATCATCGTTTCTTTCTTCAATATTTTCACGTTCTTGTTTCTTTCTCCAATAATGCTCTTTCCTTTGTTCGTTATGGTGATTTTCGTCTCAAGTGCGATCAAATTTTCTCTTGCGCAAAATTTTGTTTCCCATGAGTATAGTTTATCTGTAAAAGTCTTTTAAAAAATCAACATTTCATAATAGTCTCAGAAAAAACTTCTTTGTCACAAAAATTATTAAAAAATAATATCAAGAATTTTATGTTCAACAAAGCTTTCATCTTGAAAAAATGTTCAACAAAGTTTTTTGTATATAAAAAAAGGGGTCCTTGTATTAATTTATGTTGTTATCTATACAATGCCAAGTGTTAGCCACTTGTTCTTCCACAGAAGGGAAACCAGAACAGGTGGTTGCCATTAAAGACTTAGAGTTTGACACGTCACCGCGTGAACAAAACTGTATGATTAAAATGAATTGGTCACCATGACCAGACTGTATGAACAAAATTGTATGACCAAACTGTATGAACAAAACTGTGTGAACAAAATGGAAATGGTCACCATGACCATCTAGTATGCGACAGGAGCATTCAAAAGACAGTAACCTGCAACGAGAGAAAACAAAAAACATAAACCTGGAGGCTTTGCTCTGCAGGGGAGCTCAGGGGACCATGGATGTTGTAGACATGGGTGTACTCTTGTCCACACGTTGGGCATCAAGTCCGCGCAAGAGCATTCGCCAATGCATCGAACAAAATGTCCAGTCTTTGGTCGAGGATGCTTTGTGAGTGCAGTTGATCTTCTTTCTTTTGCCAAATTTTGAAAATGAGTTGGAGGTGCTCCTCCGAGAGTCGATTTGCACAGAGAAGAGGTCACTCCACTTCCTTATCCTTGTTAGTGTTCATCATGTGCTCCTCCACCTGCCATCTTGGGGGGATTTCCTCCTCCATCATGCAACTTCCATCACCATACACCATGTTCTGTGGGGGGGCAAGAGGATTAGTGAGCAAGGGAGTGTGCTCTCTCGACAGTGGTGTTTCCTCTTTAACTGGGTGATTTCCATGGATGGAGTGAGGGGGTGACAATGGAGGCTTCGACGACCCCAGGTTGTTATGCCTGGGGCCAGTGGTGTGAGAAGCAATGATATCCATTTGGGTGGGGGTAAGTCTGCCTCACCTATAAATGGAGTTGCAGTACATAGAGCCTCTCCTAGACTTCCCCCTTTCTCTTGGCATGATGGAGAGAATGCAAAGGCTAGTTTGTGGTGTAGTGAAGGTGGAGGGGTTGTTGGAAAGAGTTTGGGATAGATCGAAAGAGACGAAGCCCAGGAGTAAAAGAAAAGGGAGATGTAGAGGATTATCCTGTGAGAGCTGAGGGGTAGGAGTGAGGTAACATATGGATAAAGAGATAATTCTCCTGAGAGAGCAAGGGATAAAACACAGTTGCAGAGGGAAAAGGTGAGAAAACACTCAGAAGATCCAAGGAGCAGGAGAAAATGTAGAGGGGGAAAGAATGAATTCACTAGGGTGGTTTCCCACTTAGTACACCTCGAATTGAAAAATAATATAGCCATAAGAGTTGAGGGGATGAATTCCCTAGGCCTCGTATGCCTGCTCTGGCTTGCGCAAGGGGCCATTAATCTTGTAAGGTTGTCCAAGTGCATTACCATTACTCTCTCCTAGGTGCAAGTCCTTCTGCAGTAATGAGCGGAGGGTTGGCGGCTGGGGTTAATAAATCCCCTGGTCACCCCGTTCCATTTATCCTCTAACACTGACCAGGTGGAACCCCATCCGGGGGAGGGAAGTTCTACTGGGCCAGCTCCATGCATTGGATCCATAGTGGCGAACTCAAGGATTGCCTTGTGTCGATGAAAATGACCTGTTGAGTTGATTCAACACCTGCATTGACTACTATGTTTGCAACCTTGTTTGCGTTGTGCCTTATGTGAGAGGTGGTGAGAGTTAGAGAGGATCTGAGAAGTTGTTTTAGACTGTTTAGGGGACCTAGGAGATGCCAGCTGGGGGTGATTTTTTCCAGGTCTTTTCCATTTATGAGTTTGGTGGCTAGCTCAATGACAACTCTCGAGTATCCTTCTATGATTAAGTGAGTGATATTGTGTTCAAGAGCCATTTGGATTCCTTTGACGAGACCCCAGATTTATGCTGAAATGTTGGTGTCATACCCCATATTTTCTACCATGATAAATTGAATTTGGTATGTGTTGTTCCTTATGACTGATCCATATCCCGAGTTTCCTGGATTTCCCTTGGAGGCACCATCAAAATTGACTTTGTAAAATCTAGTCTAGGGGGGAAGCTAGGAAGAGGGGCTAGAGGCCAAAGATTTTGGGGAATACTGCAGGGGGAGGGAGGAGAGGGTCAGAGAGAAGCCCCAAGAATTTAGTACATAGAGTTCACTTGGATCGGTGGGAAATTCTTCTTGGGTCCAAGTGTGGAGTCGGAGGGTTTCCTAAAGATCCAAAAGGATGGTAGTCCAGAGGTGAGGGGGAGGGGAGGCCTGGGAGTGAAAGATACACATGTTTCTCTTTTTCCACAATTGCCACACAATGAATCCTGGTAGGAGTTTCCAAGTTCTATTCGGGATAGGACTTTTATAGGAACCAGGCCCCTAATTTTTTATTGTGTTGATGATGTTGTTGTTCTCTCTTCTGGTTCTTCTCATGATCTAGGTTGCCTGATTCCAGATTTCCTCACTGAATGGGAAGTTATTTAGAAGGTGCTCCATGGTTTCTTCCTAATGGTGGAAAAGGTGGCACATTGAGGGGGCTTATGAATCCTCGTTTCCTGAGATTTTCCCAATTTAGGATTTTGTTCTGTACTAAAAGCCAGAGAAAAGTGGAGATTTTTGGCCAAAATCTTGATTTCCATATTGTTGCCCATATGTGATACTTTTTAATGTTTTGGGATTTTTCCTGTAGAATGTAGCCTTATTTGAGTGTGAAGTTTCCATGTGGGGTAAGACCCCATCTAAGAATGTTCGGGTCTGTGCTTATACATATTCTCCTTTGTTTTTTCATTTGTTTCTAGTGTTGCAAGTCGCAATATGTTGTCGTGCGAAGATCCTGGGAAGTCGTTTTCCAGCTGCGCCAAGGAGGATTGTTGGAGGTGTTTGACCATATTTCTGCCACTTTAAGGGAGGTTAGATCTTGGATTTGATTTTCAATTTGTAGGGGTGGAAGTTGTTGCCAGCAGTCCATCCAGAATAGTGCACTCTATCCATTGTGAATTTCCCAAAAGGTATGTTCCTGTATTAACGGGTGATTCTTCTAGGACGCGTTCCAAATATTGGAGCCCTAGGTTTAATCCTACAACCTTGAGCCTGAGGTGTGTTTAGGGCATATTTTTTTTCCACATTTTTGCCCAAATCTCAGTCAGGGTTTTGAGCCAATGCCACCATATCTTTTCTCCCATGGTGTTGTTTAATTTGCCTCGATCCCAGAGACCCAGGCCTCCTAGAGATTTAGGCTTACAAAAATTGTCCCAACTTACAAGAGCCCACTTTTTGTCAGGGTTATGGCCATGCCATAAAAAATTCCTTTGCAGGTTTCTTATTTTTTTTATGACTGATTATGGGGCAGCTAGAGCCAAAAAGAGGTAGGTGGGAATAACTTGCAAAACTGATTTTAAAAGAATGATCATGGTTGGGAGATTGAGGGAATGGAAGGTCCAATTGCTGAGGCGATTGGAGATTGAAAGGAGAAGAGAGCCCATGAAATGTTTCTAGCAACCGAGTCATAGAGAGAAATTCCCAAGTATTGAGAGGGAAAGGAGCAGATGGGTGTGTTCATCAGTTGCGAGATGTGATGTTGGATGGCCTCTGATGTATTGAAGAAGAAAAGTTGAGATTTGGCCAAATTGAAGGTGGTTCCGGAGGCTTCACTGAAATTCTTGAGAATGGATCTTAGTTTGTTGGCTTCTTGCGTAGTGGGGGTGTTCAGAAGCATCGTATCATAAACAAATTGGTTGTGTGAGGCTGTTGGTTGTAACCCATGCAAATGGAGGCCTTGTAGCGAACCATTTTGTATGGAATCCTTGATGTAGTAGCCTAGTCCCTCAACCATTATGACGAAAAGAAAGGGGGAGAGTGGGTCACCTTGTCTTATACCTCTTGAGGGGGAGAAGGGTCGAGAGGGTAATCCATTGACAATAATTGAGAATAAGGCAGAGGAGATCCAATCTTTGCTAAATCCAAAAGCAGTTAAGAGGGATTTCATATATTACCAACTTAATTTGTCAAAACCCTTTGAAAGATCTAGTTTTAGTATCATACCTGGAGTACAGGTGCTTTTGAGAAAGTGAATGATTTTGTGGACTAAGATGACACTGTCCATGATTTTCCTTCCTGCTACATACCCTAATTTCTCCTTGGAGATGATGAAGGGGAGAATGGGCTTGAGTTGCAGAGCAATGACTTTGGAGATGATTTTATAAATCACATTGCATAATGCTATTGGCCGAAAGTTCTTTGGATTAGTGACCCTCTCTTCCTTAGGGATTAAGGTGAGGAAGGTGGTGTTTAGTGCTAGGAGAACTTTTCCCGAGCTGCGTGATTCCTCAACCAGCTACCACACCTATTCCTTGAGCATTGAACAAAAGTAGTGGAAGAAGTATGTGGTGAAGCCATTCGGGCATGGAGCTTTTCCTTTGGGTAGATCATGAACGACTTGATCCACCTATGCTTGCGTTATGGATCTCATGAGAGCTACGTTCTGTTCTGAGGAGATAAGGACTGGAATGTTTTGAGTGACCCTTTCTATTGCTAGAGCGCGGACCACAAGGGGTTCTGAGAGAAGATCCTTGTAGAAGTCCGTCGGATCATTTGTTATTTCCTGGTGAGTTAGCAGGGTGTTTCCTTGGTCATCTTCCAGCTTTGTAATGCGATTAATGAAGTGTCTGTGGATCATGGAGTGGTGGAAGAATTTGAAGTTTTTCTCCCCCTCTTTGATCCATTGAACACGAGATTTCTATCTCCATAGGATTTCCTCCTGCTTGTATCTTTCCTCAAGTTGCCTCTTGATGGTGTTATCCTCTTGTTGTTGGGTGACCATGTATCCTGTCTGTATTACTTGATCCTGAAGGTCTTCTAGTTTTTGTTCCAACGCTTTTCTTTCTTGAAAGATGTTCCCAAAGACATCTTTGTTCCATTTGCATACCTGTTGTTTGAAATTTTTTAGTCTTTGCTGGAAGCATAACATTTTGGTCCCCTGCTGGATCTTCGCATTAGTCCACCAGGTATGGGCTAGCTCCTGGAAATTTGGGTGGGTTAACCAAAATTTCTCAAATCTGAAGGGTTTGAGTTTGGGAGTGGCTATTGTGTCTATCCAAAGCTAGACTGGCTAGTGATCCAAGCCCACCTTTAGAAGAATGTTGGACTCTAGAATTGGTCCTTCAAGCATGAGGGTTTCTGAGATTAAGAAGCAGTCTAGCCTGCAGGCTATTTGTTGATGTCTGAGTCGTTTGTTGGTCCATGTGTAGGTGCCATTGCCATTTTCAATGTCGACAAGGTTGAGTAGTTCTATTATCTCCTGGAATTTTATGTTGTCTTGTTTCAGGCGTTTCTTCCCTCCTCTTTTTTCCTCAAGCATGAGGATCATGTTGAAATCTCCTCCGACTATCCATCGCTTATGCTCTGCAAGACAGCCAAAGTAAGACAATATTTTGAGGAAGAGGTCCTTGTCCTGGCAGTTTTGTAGACCATAAGCATTGGTAGTCAACCCATCTTTGTCAGAGCCAATAGCTCGGTATTGAGCTTTAAGTGTTCTTGGTGTGGAGAAGGCTTGATCCAGGATAATTGTGCCAGGGTTCCAAAATATAGCTAGTCCCCCTGTTGCGCCTTTCGAATCCAAATGAAAAAAGTTGCAATGTCGCCAACATTTTTTGAGTATGTCCTTGGCAATTTATCCCGTGCACTTTGTTTCTGGAAGCAAGAGAATATTAGGGTCTTCAACTTTTACATAGTTCTGGATAATCCTCTGTTTGGATCTCCCATTTAGGCCTCTGATGTTCTAGGTTATGATCTTTATTATTAACAATTGGGTGGGTGGGAAAAGGAGCTCTCTGAGAGCCGCTGAATCTACCCTGAGTTGATCATCTAGTTCCCTGCCTCTTTTATTAGTTGGTGTGTTGATTTTTGCCCTCGCCTTTTATTTTCCTTAGGGTTCTTCCAGGGATCTGGGTTTGGATCTACATTGATGCCAAGTCTGGAGGTAGCCCCTATGGTTGAGTCGAGGAAGACCTTATGGACTTTCCTGAGTTGATATTCTGGTATTGTTTGGAGGTCCTTCTTGGTAAGTGCTTCTTCTAGCTTGTTTAGGTCAATATCAGCCAAGTCCTGCTCATCCATTTCCATTACAGTATCTTCTTCCCTTTATAGGCCTTTCCCTATATTAGAAGGTGCCTAGGAGTCCGATTTGTTTCCTTGTACTGGGTTTGGCTGTCGATATTGTTTTTCTTTTCTTTTGTTGTTTCCTCTTTCTGTTGCCTGATGCGGGTTTTCAACCTCTTCTGCCTCTGGAATCTAGTTGAGGGCTTTGAAAGAGTTGGTATTGAATCTCCTTCGTCCATTGATGTTGTTGGGTTTTTTTTGTGCTTGTCTTCTGCGGTTCTGAACCCGTGTGAACCAGTCCTTTGGTTTCTCCTTGACTTTCGATTTGGTAGGCGCGTTAAGGGGGCAGTCTCTGAAGAGGTGCCCATGTTCATGGAATTTTCGGCAACGAAAAGGGATGTGTTTTTAATCTATGGTTTAGGCCCATTCCTCATCCTGACATTCCAAGGTTACTGAATGAGGTAAAGCTTTGGATATTATCATGTAAACACATATTCTTGCATAGGAAGTGCATTTTTTTTGTTTTGTGGCCTCTGAGGACTTAACATGTTTGTCGAGGGTATTGCCAATACCCATTATAATTTCTTCTAACCATAACTATAGAGGCAGGGAATAGAGACGGATCTATACTAGGGCATAGGTGAAATCTTCCTTTTTGGGGCAAAAGAGGTCCATCCATAAGCGCAAGTATAGGCCTCCTGAGTTGTAGAAGTATGGTCCGCCTTCGAAGATTCGGTCCTTGTCTTCCAGGTTATAGAAAATGACTGTGAAGAACCCTTTGGAGCTCGTAATATCCTTTCGGATTCCACCAGGTCTTAATCCATCTCGCAAGATCCTTTTTCGAGGGCCAAAAACCCATAAATTTGTCGATTAGAGCGTGGTCTCTCATGAACTATGTGTGCTCCCCTATTCAGGCTGATTTTATGACATATCTGGGTGTTACCGGAGCTTGTGGGATGCATTTTCCAGGTATCTAGACCCGAGCAACTTTTGGATGCGAGTACTCTGCATCCATGCTTGTTCCTTTTCTTCCATATGTCTCATCTTGCAGATATTGGTCCCGTAGGTGCAGCGAAGGTTTGAAAGGCGGCCGACGAGCATAAGATTTTTTCGTTTCATTAGTTGTTGTGTTACGATATGAGGGGGTTTTCACCCCTCTGTCTGCCCTCATACTGTTGTGTCAGGGGGTGTGGAAGAGTTGGATGTGTCAGGCGTGCGCAGAGAAGGCCTGTAGGTAACAGGGCAAGTATCTATTGTTTGCATGAAACCCTAAGCGTTTTAGAGCAGTTTCAGAGCATAACTTGATGTATAATTTATGTTTCATAAAATATTCAACAAAGTTTTCAATATATAATTTTTTTTTGCATCAAAACATCAACAACCTTGTTCAAAACAACGAAAAATATGATTCAAACTTTTTCTTAGGGACTCCACATATGCAAAACCATGAAACGAGTGAGTGAATTGTGTTAAATTGGTTCGGCCGAAAGTGTATTTATAATATTTGGTGCCAATTGAAATGAAACGACGTGTCCCTTCATTTTTTTTCCGACCGACAGAATTCTCTCACCCACCTTTCGACCGAAACAATAATGTTCGACCGAAAAATGAGGAATCCGTCTATTTTTTACGGTTTTCATTAGAAAAATATCTTTCGACCGAAAAATGGCGAATGGGACTGTTTGCAGAAATCTGAGAATTCCCTCCAGCTTACTTGAACTTTGGAGGTTGCGGACTCCTGCAAATACTCAGAATTTAGTTTGGAAATTGATACCAACATTTGCAAAATTGAATCTACTTTCTATGGATATAATTTGTTTTCATTTTCATTATTTTTATCTAATTTTATTTATTTTTATAAAAAAATCACTGCATAATATTTTCAGGTGACATTATGATTCAGTGAAATGAAATATCCATATCTCTAAAAATACACAGTGGAAAATTTAGAAAAATTTATATTCAGAATCCTTCGATTGTTCTCTTCAAAAGAGTATTTATAGATTTTACTTTTAAGTAAAAATTAAGATAGATACAAGGTGGGGGAAAACATGTGTTTAAAATATGCAACTTTTTCAGCTTGGTCAACTTCAAAAAATTCTAGAAATTATAATATTCATCTGTTAGATTCAAAATTATAGTCATAAGAAAATAGAGTCTTTGTAGATTGTTGTGGTATATTTCGTTTGTCAAAAACAAAAGTTTAATAATAGATACATTGTTGGGGGAAAACATAACTCATTATCATTCCTTTCATTTTTAATGAACATACTGTGAAACACTTGCCAAATTGACATATCAAATCTCACTAAAAATAATTTGAAAAATAGTCAATAGAAAGCGAACAAAATTCTTCACAAGTTTTGTTTTTACTGTAAAGTGAAATTCTAAATAAAAAAATTAATTTTGTGTACCAGAATTAGAAGAACTTGTGAAAATATAGTTTTTTTTCTCATAAAACAAGCAAAATAGACACCCATCTTCATGATTTTACCCAGTCGTGAACAAACAATTAATAAATATTAAATGCAATACAACCCCCAACTTCCTACACACACTCGATTTCACGATCCAACTGCATCGACCTATCGACCTCCTACCACATTGTTCATGTATTTGCAACACTGTGTCACATACCAACATCTACTATATGCATCTATTATTCTCTCGTGCCAACACATTGTTCGTATTGCAACATTAAACAAAAATGTTAATACACACCGTTGCCATCTCTGAAATAAGAAATGAAAACTAAAAATTAATCATATCACAGGAAAAAATAATATTCTTATTTTTCTTTATTAAAAAAAAATATTATTAACAATTTATTATATTAAACTTAAAAAAAAAAAATCAAGTCAACCTAGAAACTAATAGCCATTCAACAAAATACTATAGTCCCTCCAACAAAAACTAATAACAATAACCATAATATATTTTAATGTTTATACACACAAACACTCAATTCCGATTTTCACATGCTTCTTTTAATTTGAAAAACTTGATTATGTAGAACTGACATATTTTTTTATTCACCTTTTTTTTTTCTAGATTAACATATTTTTTTATTCACCTTTTTTTATAGATTGACTAAGGATTGCTTCCATAGAGATAATATGGACGTATTTATTTTATGCAACTTGACATGATATATTATTTTAACTACATACATACATACCTTGTAACATATATAAAAAAAATAGATGTTTATAACTTAAATTAATTGCACTTTAATATATAGTAATAATAATAAATTATTTAGTGTTCATACATATAAACACTCAATGTTTCTTTTAATTTGAAAAGTTTCACATTTTGAATCTTTATGTTTTTTATTTACATTTTTATAAAAATAAATAAATATTTATAATTTAAATTAATTACACTTTAATGATGATGATAATTATTAATATCAATTAAAATTGAATTGGTTTATTGAATTTTAAGTGATTAATTATTTAAAATTGTATTTGTATATTTGAAAAATATGAAGAAAAGTTTTTCAAAATCACCTTAATTTTATTAAATTAAAAAGTTAAAAAAATTAATAATGTAACAAATAATAATAATAATAATAATTTCTTTTTTTATATATAAATATAAATAATCAATCTTTACATTTTTTAATTAAAAAAATTAATATTTTATTAATAATAATAATTATTTGGGAGAGGGGAAGCAGACGTAACCCGGACGGAAATAAATCTTGAAATGACAAGCGGCGAAGATCACATTTTGACCATTTATTATTTATTGTTTATATATATAAACAATCAATCTCTACATGTTTTTTTTTTTAATTTGAAAAATTTGATATTTTTAACCTATATATTTTTTATTCACATTTTTGTAAATTAACTTATATATTTTTATTCAAGTTTTATAAAAATAAATAAATGTATGTTGATAGCATAAATTAAATTAATTGCACTTTAATATATAAAAATAATAATAAACTATTTAATGTTAATAGATATAAACACCTAATATCCACGATATATAAAAATAATAATAAACTATTTAATGTTAATAGATATAAACACCTAATATCCACGTGTTTCTTTTAATTTGAAAAGGTTGAAATTTTGAAGCTATATGTTTTTTATTCACATTTTTCTATATTTAGGAATGTTTATTCAAAAATACGTACTCAAAGTAACATGAGCATGCATTTGGAGATGTAGTTCATCGTGACTTTCTCAAAGTTGGAAGCATAACCCATGCATCTGGTGAAAGCATATAAACTAATACTTCACAATGCATTATGAGCCACGTTAAATTTTGTAACATATAAACGTAGAGAGCACGTTATCACGAGTATCACTATCACGAGTATCATTCCGAGCCATGTTAGATTTGATAACCCAAGAGGGGAAAGGAGGAAGTGGTCTTCCTTGACTATAATAGGCACCAATTTGATAATTCCAAGGGATGGATCCTTTATTGGAAAAGAAAATATATCAAAGTTTTATTAGGATATTTTAACCAAAAAAATCTTTTATTGACGTGTTGATTTTTTTCAGGAAAAGAAGATTGATTTAATTTGTAGACCTCCCACTATTTGCACAACTCTCACTAACGACATTCGAAGTAGAGGATTTAGGATTTACATTCAATAAGGGCTTGACAACATCAATGACCCATGTGACCCGGTTATGTATTGGAGTGCATAACCTCTGAAACTATGATATTATTCTGATGTAATCATCCTCGATTCTATACTAAACCACTATAGAATCAGGTTTCATCCCATAGAGTGCACAACTAACAACTAACAACACTAACAAAAAATTTAACAACTTATAGAATGTCAAGAGGAAATTACAGTCACGGGAAAATGGAAAGAAGAAACAACACTATTAATAGGGACTCGGGGTCACGGGATCTTCACTAAGTGAACCTATAACATAGCGCACATGTTCATGGGATATTAAAGAATACCCCTAATTTCTCTAGATATTGATAAATACCTCCCAAAATATTTTTGTTGAACCCCCCTCCCAATACATATTTCTAACAAAAATTCCCCTATTTTACTGGATACCCCTTTTTGTATCCCCCAACACCTATAAACCCCCTGATACCCTGCACCCCCCGCTCGTCCCCCCCAATACCTACAATATATTGACTTTATTTTT
>SNQJ01S0066453.1:70377-98412 GCA_010110895.2 Picea sitchensis | reverse complement strand
AACCTCTTCTCAGTCAGAAACATTGGACAAGTAATGAGTCTGAAGAATGAGCTCCATGACATGAAGATGAATGATGATGACAACATAACATCATACTTTGTGCGAATCTCTCAGTTAAGAGATCAACTACAAGCTATTGAAGATATCATTTTAGAGAAGGAATTGGTAAACATAGTACTCAATGGTCTTCCCAAGACATGGGATGCATTTTCCGCAAGCATGAACACAAGGAAGGAGTATCCTACATTTGAAGAACTTTGGACTTGCTGTGCTCAAGAAAAATCTAGGATCAATGCAAAAGAGAAACCCCAAAAGAAGTATGATGATCAAGCCTTCACAACAATATTCAAGAATTTCAGGAACAAAATGAAGTTTGGTTCAATGAGGAAGCCAAATAAAGAGAAAGACATTTCAAAAGTACAATGCTTCAACTGTCGAAAGTATGGTCACTACAAGAATCATTGTCCCGAACTAAAGAAAAGGAAGGATACACACGAAGCATCAGTTGCCAAAGAAAATAAACCTACAAAGAAGACTAAGAAGGATGAAAGAGACTTCTTTTTCTGAAGGTAAAAACACTCTTCTTAGTTCTTATACATATTTTGTTTGCATAGTCTCTACACATATATTACCAGTCATTATATCGAGAATCACAAGATTAACAGCCTGATATGAACTCACCAAAAGAAATCAAGCAGAGGAACTGAAATTCGTGATGAAGAAAAATGTATGGAAGACTTATGAATAAAAGCTTTGCAAGATCTAGAACTAGAGGTTCTCCCAGATGGAGGGAGAAGACTATGATGACCACTTGTTCTAGTAGACCAGACATACCTCTACATGAGTCACTATATCATCCACAACGTCCATGAGTTGCAGTTCTACATCAAGATGAATGCAAAGACTATTCTCCAAAGAAATTGAACAGAGAGCGTATAAAGAGCAACCTCAAGACTTTGAAGCATACCAGAAAGAGACCCTTGTATGAAGATGGAAGAAGATAACTTGGTGGAGAACCTCCAGTGCACAAAAGAAGCATGGTGAAGATTTTCTATAACAAATATATTGTATCAAGGATTTACTCAATAGATCAGATCTCATGATGACAGAAGAAGTGCCACATGGATATGTTCCAGTGTTCCAAACAATGATATACTTTATTGATCAAAGCTACATGAAGCCTTCAGATAAAAAACCAGTGTTCCAGACTGAAGTACATTTGAAATCAAGCATCACATTATCCGTGATGAAGTCCAGAAAGGAGAAAGTGGTTCTCTAATACATATCTCCATAGATAAGCAGACATTTTGGTAAAGCTTCTATTAAAGATGAAAGAGTTTGCGTACTCAAGATGGAGCTCGTGGAGATGAATTCCTTATTGAAAAAGGAAGAGATGACTCCCAGGTTGGGAGGGAGCACTGATATGTATTGATTTATGGACAATCATTTTTTAGTTCGCAAAATGGTCCAGTATGAGCAGTTTCCTTTCCATTTCAAAAAGTGGATTGAGATTTCCGATGAACAGACATTTTCCAGTTCGAAAAATGGTCCATAATTCTGATGTACCATAGACAGTGACTTCCCATTGTGGTTAACATGGGGAGTGGTCTAGGGAAGTCTCTCTTCTTGAGGGTTACTCAAGAAGACTAGCCTGCCTCACCGGACAATGATTTCTCATTGGGGTTAACATGAGGAATGGTCCATTTTGGAGGTTGGTACAGGACAATATTTTCCTCTTGTGGTTAACAGGGGAAATGGTATGGACAGTCATTCCTTAGGGTGTATTCATTCTCTCCAGGTTGTACTTTGTTTAATGCCGGAGGAATGGCCCAGGGCGAGGAATGGTCTAGGCTCAACAATCAAGGATATGCATTCCTTAGGACAGATTCATTCTCTCCAGGTTACACTTTGTTTAGTGTCGGAGGAATGGCCCAGGGTGGGGAATGGTCTAGGCTCATAAATCAGGACAATTATTCTTCCTTGCTTGAGAAGAATAGTCCTAATAGCTCATCATTGATGTCTTACCTTTTGAGGGAAGATGCTCTTCTGAGATCTCACAGATGTGAGTGAAAGAATGGCCCATATGATTCATTTTATATCATAACATTGTTTCTGTGCAGATTGATATCATATGATTGTTATGAATATTGTATGACAATAGATATATACTACCGTGATGGATGTGTTCCACTGTTTGATCAAGTACTTGTGTGTTACTTGGTGTGGTAGTGTACCACTAGATTGTAGTTATGGATAGACACAATTGTGTTTTATTTTATTTCGATTGCCTTGAAGACTATCAACAATATTGGAAATGATTATCAGCTAGATGGATGATCAAAGAGTAGAGATTTCCCAGACGGAAAATGGTTCAGAACATTTAATATTCTAGGACATATGTCCAGATTAGAAGAATGGATCTTGTATCACTCTGTGGTGTGAGTGACTTATCCAACATCATGTCTAATTACTCAGATGAAGTATTGTTTCGAGAGATGATACAGCTGATGATACTGATGGTGATGATGGTGCTCATGATCTACTCATGAGATAGTCTATGTTGATGCTACTGGGTGAATGGTATGTTCATGCTCAAGACCATTACCTGTAATACCTCCCTAGCTAGGAGGGAGTGTTGATATTATGGTAGTTGCAGGAGGTATATACCTCCACGTGTAAACCTGACGAGAATAGAATACTCCAGAAAGCAATAAGAAACCCTAATGAGTTGGTTAATAACCCTAATGAGGATAATTTATATTAGGTTATTAGCCTCCAAGAGAAGAAGTCATCCAGAAGAATTAATATATACTGAACAAATAGATACCCAGAATGAGAAGTCGGCCCAGACAATTAGCTAGAATTAGTATAAATATAGGAGGCCAGTTCTCATTCTAGCAGGCAGTCTCAGAATTGTAGAGCAACAACTTGTGCGAATTGTAGTGCCTAGTCTTGTGTGCAGGTTTGAGGAGAGCTGCCATTGTAGCTGCTGTAGCTAGCAGATCATGTTTGGCTTGGACTATCTCTTGGTTAGGGTTTGGACTATTTGATCAACTCTTGTTGATGCACTATCCTTGGGGAAAGGTGCGCTACCCTTTGTTTGGCTATCTAGCCTAGGGTTTTCTTCTGGAATGATTCTCTATCAAGGTTAAGGTGCTCGGAGGGTGGCTTCGGCCTATGGTTGGGTGACAATAGTATTGTCAATGGTAAAATGAGCACATCCATTATATTCTAACATGAGGGAGATCACATGTATAGATATTTCCCTAACAAAGGCGAAAGAGTGAAGACTATTCATAATGTATACCATGTTGATACAGTTGAAGACATGGGGAGAAGCATGCCAAGTATCTATGCAGTCTTGGACAACAAGCAAGATAAATTTCAGTCTCATATGACTAAAGTGGAAGGTAAGATCAATGATCAACCTATAGTTATTTTAATTGATTCAAGAGCTAGTCATAGTTACATAGATCCTAATCTTGTTGAAAGATTTCACTTGCAAAGAAGTAAGCATGGGAAATCTTGGCTAGTTTGGTTAGTTATATGAGCTAAAAGAAGAATCAATGAGTTGGTTAAGGATTATATAATGGGCATGAATGGACTATAACGTCCCCAATCTTACCCAAGGAACATTACTAGTAGAAAATACACATAAATTCAAAAAATTTCTTCTAATTAACTTTCTGTAGCTTATTAGCCAAGAATTATACATAGTTTTAACCATGTCAGATAAAATTATTTAAATGCAACTTCATCATGCCGACCAACATGAATGTCACGTCCTCTCTGATACAACCATGCACATAATAGCCTTTGTATTTCACACAACAACTATTCACAACGTGCACACACCATGCTTATTACCAAGTGCGAAAACTATTCCCAATGCGCGCGACGATTTGAGCACCACGACAGAATCCTGCTATAGTTACTACTAAATTTAACTCACATATGTAATTAAGTACATAATTATGAACAACATGCCATTCAAGCTCATGTAATTGTCCATACTAGTCAAACAGGTAAATGCAACTAATAAATTTCACCACAACAACATAAAATTCATTCTCATGCATAGAGTGAAACACACAATAATTAAACTCATAAATTAACACACAAAAACATATAAACACTTAACTTTTTAAAATGGTTGTGCAACCAAATGCTTGGGAAGGACATTCCACCCAACCATAGACTTGTCATTCCAAATATCAACAACAAGTCACCCTCGAGCCGGGGCTAGGAATCCACAAGAAAAGGGTGTCTCTCAAAGTCCACTCACAACGCAATATCCCACAACCCACTGGTATTCTCCCACAACTATCCTGAATCTCCTCTAGATCTCTTTCTCTCGACCTGTCGAACCCAAGGAATGTACCCCTTCATTGCTCTTAGTCCATCGAGCATCCCATTCATTTATCAACGTCTCTCTGGCACTTGTAACTATGAATCTCTCTACTGGGAACTCAAGGGAACTCACTTCGAGGAACAACTAACAACAACATCAACCACTTGTTTTTATAGTGAAAATCACACAAGAGTCCACTCTTGAGGCATTACAACCCGACTCTTCAACTTTAAGCTCCAAAGTTCTCCAAAATGCTCCAGCATGCTCCAAAATTTGCCCAACCTTCTTGATCTATCTCTGATGCTCTTTTTCCTACTCTCTACTTGTTGTTCATGTAAAACTCAATGTGAAAAAAACTGCCTATAACTGCCCATACAAATTTCCTCTATTTTGGCTTACTTGCTTGACTTACACTCTTTCCCAATTTTATTTTACTCATCCCCATGGTCTCCAATAACTACGGGTTATGACTCTCACACCCACCCTCTTACATGAGTTTAATGATTGGGCTCTCATACACTCAAACAAAAATTAGAAGTTATCCCCAATGGTAATAAAATTAAGGAAAATGGGCTGAATTAATACCCATAATGAATTTCCCCTTTGTACCCCTCTTATACACTCTCTTGTCTTGTAGAAAAATCAATCCCCATCTCCTTCCATATTCCCCAACAACTAGTATCACATTTCATTTATTTAAAAACAAAAAATATAGTGGCATATTAGATCACTTGGCCATAGCCACATTCATATCTAAATTATGCATAAATTAAATCGGGGATTATAGTTGGGATGCTACATTCCCCCTACCCTACAATTGTGCACCATCCTCGATGCATAGAAACTTGACAAATACATATACTAATTTACATTTCATTACAATATTAAGAAAAGAAAGCAAAATTCTGCAATTTGTTTTTAACCCTCCAACAACAGTTCCTACTAAAATCTCAYATTTCTCTCAACCCGTTGACCCAAGGAATGTACCCCCTTCACTACTCYCAGTCCATTAGGCTACACCATTMTCTTATTAGGGTTGTTAGCATAGGTGATCATAAACATGAGATGTGTTTCTAGAACTCTAGCTGCCCAAAAATGGGGTCTTGCATTTTCAATTTCCGTTTTCTTCAAAAATGACAAAAAATTGTTGGTATTCCTCCCGCATAGTTTCTTCATGTTCCCATGTTGCATCTTTAGGACTGTAACAGGTCCATTGAACCTTTACCATCCCCATGGATTTGTTCCCTAGCACTTTGAATTTCCGTTCTAGGATGTGTACTGGTTCCACTTGGAAATCCCCTTTGTTTTGCACCTAGATCATAGTCCAATCAATTATGTGGTTAGAGTCAAGAACACATTTATTTAATAATGGCACATGAAATATATTATTCACTCTCATGGATGCAGACAATGCTATCATGTATGCAACTCGCCCTATCTTCTTTAAGATTTCAAAAGGCCCACAATATCTTGTTGCCAACTTTGGGAAGCAACCCAATCTTAGCGAACTTCTTTCACTTTCACTTTAAAAAAAACATGTTCACCCACTTTAAAATATCTAAAAACTTTGTTCTTGTTTGCACAAATGTTTTGCCTATCTTGGGCGACCTTTAAATTATGCTTGATTTTTATCATCTACTCTTCCATTTCCCTCAACAAATCTATCCCAATGATAACTTTGTCTGATGGGTTATTCCAACTCACTGGTGTATTACACTTTCTGCCATACAATGCTTCAAATGGGATCATTTTTAATGAGGCTTGATAACCATTATTGTAAGAAAACTCTATTAAGTGGATGTAGTCTTCCCACTTTGATGGTTGGTCCATCACATACATTTTGAGCATGTTTTCAATGATTTTGTTAGTCCTCTTTGTCTACCCATCTAACTTTGGGTGACATATTGTACTGAGATTTAAGTTTGTCCCAAAACCTTTGAACAATCCTTTCCAAAAATTAGATGTGAATTTTGAATCTCTATCTGAAGCAAATGCCTTAGGTACCCCATGTAGCCTGACAATCTCTCTCATGTAGATCTTTGCAATATTTGCTACTTCGTGTGTTGTCTTCACAAGAATAAAATGTGTTGCCTTAGTTAATTTATCCACCACCACCATAATGAAATAATGTTGCTTCACTATTCTGGGCAGCTTTATAATAAAATCAATTGTAACCACTTCCCATTTTCACTCAGGAATGGGCAATGGTTGTAGCAGCCCTATTGGATGTCTATGTTCTGTTTTCACCTTTTGGCATTCTAGATACATAGCAATATAATTAGCCACTTCTTTTTTCATTCCTATCGAAAAGTATTGGCTTCTTACAGTTGCAATTGTCTTATGAAATCTCGGGTTCCCAACATATGGCACATTATGCATTTCCATCATCACTGTATTTTTCAACTCTCCGGAATTTGGCACATATATTTTCCCTTTGTACATGAGGATTCCATCCTCTTTCAACTCATAATAATTAATTTTCTGTTGTAAATTCCCTTGCTGTAATGTCTCTTTTATTTTTAGATATTGTTGATCTGAATTTGCAGCCTCTAAAATCCTTTCTTTTAAATATGTGTTGAACATGCTAATGGCTGAAATATGCACTTCATGAGCTCTTCTGTTGAGTGCATCGACCACCTAATTTTCCTTACCTCTAATATGCTTAATTTCGAAGTCATATTCGCTCAGAAATTCCATCCATCTAGTTTGTATAGCATTTAATGTTGGTTGTCCAAATAAATGCTTCGGACCACAATGATTTGTTATTAATTCAAATCTTTGGCCCATAAGGTAATGCTTCCACATTTTTAATGCATGAACAATGGCTTCCAATTCCAACTCATGTGTAGCATAATTCTTTCCATGTTCTTTTAGTTTTCTAGACTCATAGCACACCACATGATCTTTTTTATTGAGGAGTACCCCGAGCCCATCCTTGCATGCATCCATGCACACTACAAAATCTTCATCTGGATCTGGAATCTTTAAGATTAGTGCATTTGTCAAAATATCTTTCAAGTGCTAGAAAATTTCTTCACATTTTGGAGTCCATTCAAATTTCAGTCCCTTCTTTTGCAAATAAGTGTTTGGGCTTGCGATCTTTGAAAATCCTTTTATGAACCTTCGATAATAACCGACAAGACCCATGAATTATTTGACCTCTGTCACATTTCCTGGAACTGGCCATCCTCTATTGGCCTCTATCTTCTCGGGATCAACTACTATCCCATTTGATGATATAATATGCCCCAAGTAGTGAATCTTCTTTTGATAAAAGATGCACTTACTTAGCTTGGCATACAACTTGTGCTCTCTCAAAACTTGCAACACCATTCTTAATTTTTTCTCATGCTCTTCTTCTGTCTTTGAATAGACGAGAATATTATCTAAGAAAACAATCACAAACTTTTCTAGGTACTCCCTAAACAATAGTATATAGTTGAAGACACGAGGAGAAGCATGCGAAGTATCTATGTAGCCTTGGACAAAAAGCAAGAAATTTCAGTCTCATATGATTGAAGTGGAAAGTAAGATCAATGATCAACCTATAACTATTTTAATTGATTCAAGAGCTAGTCATAGTCACATAGATCCTAATCTTGTTGAAATATTTCACTTCCAAAGAAGTAAACATGGGAAATCTTAGCTAGTTCAGTTAGCTATAGGAGCTAAAAGAAGAATCAATGAGTTGGTTAAGGATTGTACAATGGGTATGAATGGACTATAATGTCTCCCATCTTACTCGAGGAATTTTAATAGCGGAAAATACACATAATTTCAAATTTTTTATTCTAATTAACTTTCTATAGCTTATCAACTACAAATTATATATAGATTTAACCATTTCAGATAACGTTATTTAAATGCAACTTCATCATACTGTCCAACATGAATGTCACGTCCTTACCGAGACAACCATGTGCACAACAACCTTTTTGATGCACACAAAAACTATTCACAGCCTCACACAACATGCTTATTACCGCGTGTGACAACTATTCCCAACGCGCACGACGATTCGAGCACCGCCCCATAATCCCACTCTCATTACTACTAAATTTGACTCATAGATGCAATTAAATACATAATTATGAATAACATGACATTCAAGCTCACACAATTGTCCATACTAATCAAACAGGTAAATGCAACTAATAAATTTCACCAAAACAACATAAAATTCATTCTCATGCATAAACTGGAACACACAATAGTTAAACTCATAAATTAACACAGGAAAACAACTACATACTTATTTTTATAAAATGGTTGTGCAACTAGCTGCTTGGGAAGGACGTTCCAACCAACCATAGACTTTCTATTCCAAATCTCAACAACAATTCACCCCCGTGCTGAGTCTAGGAATCCACAAGAAAAGGGTGTATCTCACAATCTACTCACACCTCAATATCTCACAACCCACTGGTATTCTCCCACAACTATTCCGAATCTCCTCCAGCTCTCTTCCTCTCGACCTTTCCAACCCAAGAAATGTATCCCTTCACTGATCTCATCCCATCGAGCGTCCCATTCGTTTATGAGGTTCTCTCTGGCACAAGTAACTAGGAATCTCTCTACTGGGAACTCAAGGGAACTCACTTCCACGAAAAATACCAACAACAACAACATCCACTTGCTGTTATAGTACAACTCACACAAGAGTTCAGTCTTCATGCATAACAACTTGACTCTTCAATATTCAGCTCCAAAGCGCTCCAAAACACTCCAGCATGCTCCAAAATTCGCCCAACCTTCTTGCTCTTTCTCCCATGCTATTTTTCCTACTCTCTACTTGTTGTTCATGTAAAACTCAATGTGAAAGAAAACTACATGTAACTTCCCATACAAATTTCCTCTATTTTGGCTTACTTTATTTACTTACACTCTTTCCCAAATTGATTGTACTCAACCCCATGCTCTCCAATAACTATGTGATGTGACTCTGACACCCACCCTCTTACATGTGTTTAATGATTGGGCTCTCATGCACTCAAACAAAAATTAGAAGTTATCCCCAATGGTAATAAAATTCAGAAAAATGGGTTGAATTAATACCCCTAATTAATTTCCCCTTTAGACGACCCCTCTTAGACACTCTCTTCTTTTGTGGAAAAATCAATCCCCATTTCTGTCCATATTCCCCAACAATTAGTATCACACTTTATTTATTTAAAAACAGAAAATACTTTTGCATATTACATCGCTTGGCCATAGACACATTCGTATCTACATTATGCATACATTAAACTGGGGATTATAATGGGGATGTTACATGGACTGAGCACAAAGGCATATTTGAACATCATACCTTTGGGTTCATATGACTGCCTAATTGGTATGGATGGGTTGGAAAAGCATCATGTTGTTCTAGATTGTTATAAGAAGGCATTGAGTTCTCTTGATGAGGAAGGAAACTTTAGAGCAGTTCATGGTATTCAAAGGGAAATATCTACCAGAGATATTTCAACATTGTCGCTGAAAAGAAGCTTTAGGAAAGTATGCCAAATATATGCAACTCATATGGAAGAGGTAGCTAAAGACAAAGTGCCAAGTATTGAAAAAAATCTAGTCTTGAAATATTATGGGGATGTGTTTAGAGAGATACTGGGGTTACCTCCAAAGAGAGATATAGATTTATCCATTAATCTAATGCCCCAAGATGCACCAGTGTCCAAGATTCCTTATAGGACGAGTACACCAAAGTTGAAGGAATTACAGATGCAACTTGAAGAACTTTTGAAGAAATGGTACATACACCCAAGTGTGTCACCTTGTGGTGCCYCGATGTTATTTTTCAAGAAGAAGGATGGAACCTTGAGGTTGTGCATTTATTTCAGACAGTTCAATAAGGTGATTGTGAAGAACAAGTATCATTTGCCAACGATAGATGCTCTTTTTGATCAACTAAAAGATGMAAAGATATTCTCGAAGATTGACCTCAGGTCAAGCTATCATCAGGTGAGTATTAAAGAATAGGATATAAGCAAGACAACATTTAGAACAAGGTATGGGCATTATGAGTTTACAGTGTTGCCATTTGGGTTGTCAAATGAACTAGTTGTATTCATGTGTTTGATGAATGCCATTTTTCAGAAATTACTTGGATAAGTTTTTCATTGTCTTCTTGGATGACATAGCTATCATATATAAGTCCGAAGAAGAGCACAAGAAACACTTGAGGATGGTTCTACAAGTATTGAAGGAGAATCAACTGTATGCCAAGCTAAGAAAATGCTTATTTTATTAGATGAAAATACATTATTTGGGACATATTATTTCAGAGGAAGGGATAGTAGTGGACCTTGAGAAGATAAAATTCATTAGAGGATGGCCAACACCAAATAATGTCTTAGATGTGAGATCATTTACAAGACTTGTAGGTTATTATAGAATATTTATTGAAGGCTTTTCGAGGATTGCACATCCAATCACTTCTTTTCAAAAGAAGGGTGTAAAGTTCGAGTGGACCTCTGAATGTGAAGAGAGATTTCAACACTTGAAGAATTTATTGACAAGTGCACCCATCTTGAATATAATCCAAATGAATATTTAATTGTGTGCATTGATGCTTGCAAGGAAGGGCTAAGAGGAGTCCTTACCCAAAATGGGCATCTTATTTGCTTTGAGTCAAGGAATTTGAAAGAGCCTTAGAGACACTTATCCACTCATGATTTAGAATTGGTATCCATAGTTCATGCCTTGATGATATGGATGCATTATATTATGGGAAAAATATTTGAGTTGAGGACAAACCATAATGGTCTAAAATATTTGTTTGGACAACCAACTTTGAATGCCAGAGAAATTCGATGGCTTGAATTCCTTAGTGAGTATGACTTTCATATGAAGCATATTAAAGGCAAGGAGAATAGGGTGGTTGATGCAATCAATAGAAGGGTGCATGAGATGCATGCTATAGCCATTAGCATGTACACATATGATTTAAAAGATATAATTTTTAACACTGCAAAATCAGATCAACATTATATGCAAACGCTAGAAAAATTACAACAAGGTAATTCTCATTAGAAAATTAAGATTATGAGTTGAGAGAGGATGAGATCCTCCTGTACATGGGAAAAGTATATGTGCCTAAATCTTAGGATTTGAAAATCATGGTGCTGAGAGAAATGCATAATGTGCCATATGTTAGGCACCTAGGTTACTCGAAAACAATTACAACTGTAAAGAGTCAATTTGTTTTGCCAAGTATGAAGAAAGAGGTGGCTAATTATATAACCAGATGTTTAAAACGTTAGAAGGTAAAGGATGAGCACAAACATCCAACTAGATTTCTACAACCATCTCCCATTCCAGAGTGGAAATGGGAAGTGGTGACAATCGATTTTATCAGCAAGCTACCCAAAACAATGAAGCAACATGATTCCATCATAGTGGTGGTGGATAAGCTAACAGAAGCTGCTCATTTTATTCCAGTAAAGCTAACTAAGAAGAAAACTAACATTGCAGTGATCTACATGAGAGAAATTGCTAGGATACATGGTGTGCCCAGGGAAATTGTTTCTGATAGAGATCCCAAGTTCACATCAAATTTTTGGAAGAGATTATTTAAAGGACTTGGGACAAATTTGAATTTTATCACAACATATAACCCAAAATTAGATGCACAAAGAGAGAGGGTCAATCGAGTGATTGAGGATATGCTGAGAATGTATGTGATGGATAAACCATCAAAATGGGAGGATTATCTACATTTAGCAGAGTTTTCCTATAATAATGGGTATAATGCATCTTTGAAGATAAGCCCATTTAAAACATTATATGGCAGAAAGTGGAACACACCAGTGATACAGGACAACCTAGCAGAAAGAGCATTGGTTATGCCAGAATTGCTCAGAGAAATGGAAGAGCAGATGATAAAATTAAAGTAGAATTTAAAGGTTTCTCAAGACATGGAGAAAATTTATGTAGACAAAGGAATAATACATAAAGAATTTAAAGTCAACGAGCATGTCTTCTTGAAAGTGAAAGCTAAAAAGAGTTCGCTGAAATTGGGAAGCTGCCCAAAGTTGGAAACAATATATTATGGATCATTTGAGATTCTAGAAAGGATTGGTCCTATTGCATATATGCTTGCGCTGTGTACATCCATGTGCATTTATAATGTGTTTCATTTGTCTTTGCTTAAAAATTATGTGCCTGATGCTAATCATGCAATTGATTGTAATGTGATTCAGGTGGAGCAAGAAGGCGACTTCCGATTTCAATTTGTATGCATAATGGATAGGAAATTCAAGCTACACTGGAATCAAGCAATATAGATGGTAAAGTTCTAGTGAATCTATTGTGGTCCTGAAGATGCAACACAGGAGCATGAGGATTCCATGCGGGAGGAGCAACCACATATTTTTGGATATTTTTGAAGAATTATGTTTGTACATGTGTATATAATGCACCAAGGACGGTGCATAAATAAGGGGGAAGGGAATGTAATACCCCTATGTTGAATCCCAATTGTAAATGTACATATTCTTTATAGGATGGTGAGCTAGGATGTTTTGAGCCAGAGTGCCTTTGTATATGTGTTTTGAGGCCAGAGTGCCTATGTGATTTAGGCCAGGGAGTCTATGAGTTGAAAGGACAATGATCCTAACAAATGTAATATGTTATCATACTCAATTTTATTAACAAAATACATCATTGTTGCACATTGTTGTAACATAGTTTAAATTTTTACAATATTTAGAAATCAAACTTAGATTTGTTTTCTAATAAGTTAAATAGGATATTAGGTTTTATTTCAATCTTTGGCTTTATTTATTTTAAAAATATTTTTGAAATAACACTTAACAAAATATTTGAAGTTAGTTTAATTTTAATATTTTAGTAATTTATTATAGTTTAGTTTATATTAAGTTTTCTTTTTATAATATAAAATTTATATTATACGATTATTTTAATAAAAAGGGCACCTTCCATTACAGGATTGATCACGTGGTTGATGCTTTTAATCAACGGTCCACATTCTTTCGCACCCCCCTCCATGCTCGATAGTTAACAAAAGGGAGGGGAAAACTTAACCATGGTTGAAACTCTAGTGATGTGTCGCGTGATGGTAAATTTCTCCCCCCCTTTCTATGGTTAACGTAACCACTTGGGACCCCCCACAATCAACGCTGGATTGACGTGTGTCCAACGAACGACAACAAATGTGAAAGGGTGAAATGCCAATTTTTATTTAAATTTAATTATCTTCTTCTCCAATCCTATGTCGCCACATGTTCAAGTTTTGTTTTAAAGAAGTAAAAGTGAAATTTTATTGGTTAATGATTGAGTTCATGAAGAGTTTAAACACCGGTAACACACTCTAACTTACTAGCTCCATTCCCCATTCCAGCCAGAGTATATTACAAACCAAATTTTCTACGGGTAATTCAAAATATTTTACTCTTCCAGCTTTCATTGTTTAAAATGGAGTCATCTAAATCAACCAAAGCCAAAAAATAGCTAATTGTTGAGGAAGAATATTTATTTGACAAAGAGAATATATTTTCGATCTAGTTCAATTAGTTAACTTGTTTAAAATTCACCAACTAGCACTCCAAAATTTTAGGGATTTAGTTGATCATTATCATGCCTGGGATTTTGATTTGGCGAAATTACTAGTTCCCCAAGTGTATTATTTTCACGAGTTTATGGTCTGGTGTGCTTTGAACTACATTTCTTCTAGGAGAATGGTTATTTCTAAAGATGGGTCTATACTTATCGAGATAACTTCCCAATCAATCTCTGAAATGTTAAGATGGCCATTAAACCCTGATAGTGAAATGTTAGAGGAAACTGTACAAGCCAAATGCTTTACAGAGATAAACCCTCAAGATAGAGTTTCCCTTTTACAATCTTATTTATGCAAGAACCTTGATGTCTCTACAGATGAATTTACTCTTGAAACCAACTTATTTCTTGAAATATCAAGGCAAATTATTGCAATGATATCTACAATTTTAGGGAAAGATAATGACCTTATGGTTGATGAATTTGTTTTAGGGTGTATGATGTCAATTTTTCCATTTACAATGAAACCCCTTAACTAGATTCAACTATGCCCAATTTATAGTCGACAAGATTCATCATCAATTGTCAGAATTTTAAACTCTCAGAAGTTTCGTATATCAATCCTAACTCGTCCATCTCTTTTTGTTTTTCCAAGCTATTCACATTTCACATCTTAGACTGAAAATTGAATATGGAATTGGTAACCCAGTCTTGGTCATTCACTGGACTTATTTGGTTAGGAAAAAGTCTTAGAATGAGGTATTGTCAAAACATGTTAACCAGTTCATTTCAAAAGCCACTAGTACATTGGGCTCATTTTTCGATGATTTACTGAAGCATGTTCGTCGCCACAACGTCACAAGTACGACAAAGGCAAAAATCATTTTTTGTCGCGTCACCTTCATTTCAATTACAAAATCCAAGAGTGCGTCATAAGAGCAACGAATATATCTGTCGTAAGAGTGACTTACGTGCCCCAATCAGTTCGACCCAAATTCATCACATTGTCGTTGCTAGTAGGTCGAACGATAAAAAAACGTCTATCGTAAGAGCGACCAACTATCGACAAATTTTTCCTAGTAGTTCATCACAATCACATCACGTGGTCATCGCTAGTACGTTGGAAGAGAGACTAATTAGCGATGAAATTTTCCTGGTATTTCGTCACAACTACATTACATAATCGTCTCCAGGACATTGGTCTAGCGACGAAACCATGACAAACCTTCGACGTAGCTTCCAAAATATATCAACACATGTCCGACAAAAGAGCGACGAGTTATTGACGAACATGTTGTACGACCAAATATTTTTATCTGATGAGTAAAAATATACTCTAATCAAACCATTGACAAATGAGTTCGTCGATGGTTTGACGAATGACTATAATTTATAAAAAAATATATATGTCCGATGAATGGTTACTATTATAGTCGTGTGGTGTATCAATCACACAACTAATATCTTATCACATATCACGATTATCACCTAATATATATGATAGGTTCATATCAACCATAACACCCTAAGTTGATCTCTCTACTGAATAAGAAGAACAATAAACAACACTGGTAATGACATGATTACCGTAATTAAATCTATCATGTTAGTATTGATATCACAACTAGTATGAACTCAATGCAATCACTAATCTTGTCATATGTAATGCTTATGCTTATGGTGTAATAGGTGTTGTATATTTGACATAGGTTGTTAGAATGGTATTAGTAAATCTCAATTAATTTCCTCTAAGGAATGCAATTATATCAACATAGATAATTTCTTCTATGAATGAATAATGGGTCCAAACAATGCATTTTCTACAACTAGATTTCTTAGGGCCTTTTTGAGTACCCTGCAATTTGTAGGGCATTACACCATAGGTATGTCTCTAGTTAGGTTAGATTTTTAACCTGGTGATGTTAACATCCACCAACAACATCCTATAGCTATAAAGATTGGGTATGTTGTGGAGGGGACACTATATTATGCGTTTGTGACCTCACAAAACAAGTTCTATGCCAATATCCTCTACAAGGGTGATGTGATAGTGTGCTTCAAAAGGATGGTGAAATTTCACATGAATGTGGGAAGTGGGCATACTATCATTATGGGGATGTTCAACAACTAGAATGTTGTGGTGTAGAAGCTTCTGCAAAAGGATTTTCAACTCATTCAAAGGGAAGTGTGAAGTTATTTAAAGCTAAGTTTGGCCCTGTTACCCCTCATATTGCATGAGGATTCCATATTGCATAGAGAACACTTCCATTGAAGACAAATAGAGTACTATGATTCATGCTGTGTTTTGACCCATCATGCAAATAGATTGAATTCTTCATTGGACATCCTATTATTCTTTAAGAAGCTTCACACTTACTAATGATTTGTTGCAGTAGGCTCATCCATAACTAGGTAGAAGAAGGATGTTCATTTTTAACTAATATGAAACAATATTCAGACTGTGTATGTCCAATATATAGTGTTTTCCCTTCAACTGTCCTTTCTCTTTGTTGGATAGATTTGGTCCTCTTATAGAAAAGATTAGTGCATCCATTAAATTTTAATGTTTATATTTCTCTTAATATTGAATAAATGAAGTGCATAGAATAACTAGCAATAAAGGATAATTATTACTAGTAACATGGTCCCAAGTGACGAGGATAAACAAGCTACAAAAGGAAGAAAACATATTTAAGGAAGCTACAACAAAAAATTCCTCAATGTCAATAATAAGAAGCATATTTTTGGATATGTTTGAGAAGAAATCTCAATAATTGAACATAGAGGTATAGTCCTTGAGGAAAGAGAAGAACAATATCCAGAGTAATCTTGAGAAGACATAGATTGAGGTGAGATGATGGCAAAATTTGAGATGAATTCTCTTAGAGATGAAAATATTCTGTTTTGAAAAGCTCTTTGAAAATTTTCACCTTTTTAAAAACTTAGGACTGATATGATGCAATAATGATTTTTTTAGATATTTGGAAACCTGAAAGCCTTCAATTTCTGCCCATGTTTGAAATGCCAACAATTTGAAAAACTTCACTTTCTGCACATATTTGAAATGCTAGCAATTTAAAAAACCTCATTTTTTGCACATATTTTAAATGCCAACAATTTGAAAACCTTCACTTTCTGACACTCATTACTAGCTTGTTAACAACTTTTAAGGTGTGTCAGGTGCAATTACTAGACGATGAAAATATGGAGCTAAAACTACTACTACATGGGAAATATTAGGGGTCATGTGGATGTGTTATATATCCTCTTCAAACAAAAGTAATTAAAGTAGTACCATTTCTTGCCAAACTTATAACTCTTTGAGTATTACCCAATTTGAGAACTGAGAATATGGTTCTCTATAATTCAAAAGTTGTGAAGCTTATAGTTTCTTATGAAAAAGGTTGTTTTACCACTTTTTTAGTGGGTTTAATTTGAAATCAATAGTTTTACTCAGTTAGGAGAAGAGATAAGAGTCTTCAAAATAAAATCAACAATGATTTTTTTCTCTCAAACAACTCCATTCCCGAGAGTTTTTCAATCTGTAACTGTTTATATATACTTTTTTTTTCTTTTCATATAGTGCAGATAACATAATGCATAACAAACCAACTCATTAAAAAATCTAGTATTGCAACTAGGGGATATTCTCCGAATTTCCAGATTTAAAAACCTCCTCTTTATGGATAGTACCTAGCCTAAGGAGGGGATAATCCCTATTTGTTATTGACTCTTGGTTCTCATAACCATGGAATCTATTTTGGATAGGTCTTATCCCCAAGCCTATTGCAACCACTCCAAATTCTTGACCAAATACATGAAGATGTCATAATGGCGTTTATTATCAGATTTTTGAAATCCAACAACAATGATATTATGTCTTAGGTGCTTGATCTAACCATATATGTGCATTTCCTGCCAATTCAGGCCACATTTTCATCATCCAAATTGGCTACTACCTGTTAGTCCTTGAGACAACCTCCTTGATTGATGAGGAGATTAGTGTCAAGGAATTCAATAATTGGGTATTTGCTTGCTTGGATGGAGATGGAAAAGGTTAGGCAACTCAATCTATTAATCGATCTTCAAGGCCAAGGTTTCAGGTTTGCAAGTTATGTCAAAGACCAAGGAGTTGAACATATAAAACATGGATCAAGGTTACAACTTTCCGTGAAGAAATGAAAAGAAGAAATAGGAAGAAATGCTAAACACATCAACTACTTCTTTTAGTTATAGCTGATTATTCAACATGAAGAAAAATTCATAAAACTTGAAATTATTTCAGACATATGAATTCAAATATGAAAATGAACACAACATACAATAACATGCTATGTAATGATGCCTTCAATTACATAAGAGCTGAAGCTTGTAAACTGGAAATAGGGCAACAAATTTAGTCATAGAAGAAGAATAGAACACATGAGATGATGATCCTGTTCAATTGATCAGAGTCCTTTTGATGATCACAACATGTAAATCTTCAGGCTTGCCCTTCTCAGAATATTACATAAAGCCCACTCTTTTTTTCCTCACACTCTCCAATGCCTCTCAGGCCTCCAACCTCTCATTACATTTCATTCATACAATATATAGATTTTCAAGGTAGTTTTCAGATCCAAAATAAATGGATCAAGAGTAATTCATTATGATCAGGTCGAGAGCATCTTTGACTTCCCCAAAAAACAACTAGAAATATTTTAAGGAAAAAATATAGCAAATTTGTTGGGATCCAAGATTTTTGGGATTACTTTGACCAAAGCTTTGCTGACACTTTCTCATGAATCCTATCCTTTATATGATGTTGACATGTGTTTTAGATGATAATCATGCTCCAAATAAGCCTCGAGATTCACTCAATAGCCCGTTGTCTTCAAAATTTGCGTTTTTTTTGAATATTAGATGCATTTTGGTAGCGTTTCTGTTTTAAAATGTTGACAAGCGCTACCAAAATAACTGTCCGTAATTTAAAAAAATAAAAATAAACCCGACTATAAAATTTGAATAGAACACCTTCAGGAACATAGTGTTGAAGTCTTGAAAATTTTCAAAAGTGTTGAACAACCCTGAACATGAACCATAAAGCACAATCCCATAAACTTATTCACCCATCAACAAAAATAATTTGTAAATGCTCGGGCCATTTGATCATGATGCCCTTGCAACTTCTGGTAGAATTCGTAGCAACCAACTGTATTTGGAAATAGGTCACTTGCAAAAGCAAAACCTATGACCCGACTCTCGATTTCTGGAGACAATACCCGACTCAATTATTTTGGGAAGGAGGTATCTGTAATAGGGTAAAAAAAAACGACGAAACTTACAGTTTAAGAAAACTCGAGTTCTTTACATAACAAATAGAGGATAAACATGATAAAATTGGGTTACGATGACAGGTAATGGAGATGACTAAGATCTCAGGCATAGTATTCACATGGGTGATCATGATGAGGATTAAGTGATAGCTCATATCCCGAATTTCCAGGAGTTTGAATTTTGAAAAATTGAAAAGCACGTGCTGGGAATTAATTTCGGATATATATATTTTAAATTTTACATAGGCGTTTTGGTAGCACGAAGACTATTTCTTATGTGAAAACGCTACCAAAATATCACTTTGAGAGAAAGTCTTAAAATTTGTCATGAATGTCCCAAAGATCCCTAACATGCCTTAACAAACTCTAAAAACCTCAAAGAGCCACCCTATTAGACCCATGTTCAAACACTACCTACATGAATCAAATACACAAGTTGAATGGATTTTCAAAGACAATTGTATGCAATAGATGCAAGTTGACAAATTGTACGTTGGATCTATTTTGGCTTGTTGTAAGAGAATTCAACATAAATACAACCTTCTATATTTATCCTCTCTTAGGTTAAACATTTGTAATGTAAGATCATTTCGTAAAGGTAATTCTATAATTATAATTATAATTACATAATTGTATGCCATCAATAACAATTTCATTTGTGTCCCGGGCTTGAGAACCACACTGAGTTTATGCCTTGATTGCATTTGAGGTGCTTGTTGTATAATGTGTAATGGTTTCTTGGCAACCCATTGGTATTGTTGTGGGTGTCTATGATATGTGTCATAGGGGAAATGCTATTTTTTCTTGGACAATGACCTTTATTACATTCAAATATTGAGAATTCACTTAATTCATTAATTTTTACATAGATTAGTTAGGAACATAGCTCTATTTTTGTTTCACTATACAAGCATTTACAAGAAAGAGCAATTTGAAGTGTCACTAGATTCATTCTAAATCAACCAAGGAAAACATGTTCATATGTTGGGTAACATTCAAACAATGATATTAATGGAATGGTGACTATGTATGATGATGGGAAGATGACTGCAAGACGCACCAACTTAACCAAGACATGTGGCTTAACTACAACAATTATCCTATTCAGAATTTGGTTAGAGTAATCTATGTAAGGAGAGCACTTTTTGAGAGTTATGATAGATATGTGCTATGTACTAGGATTTGTATATGCCTGAAATACCTTAAAATCAAGGGAAGTAGTATTTGTTGGGATGAGAATTGCTTGGTGGCAATGGAATATTGACATAATTTCTAGTGTCTAAGGTATATACCCCCCCCCCCAGGATATGCATTGATGCCCAAAAACTTTAGCATTGGAGTGTAATATATATTAAGTATCCCACCAATATAGTTTTCTAAAAAAGTGTATATAGAGAAAGGGTATGAGAGGCTGATATAATGTAGCATGTTGCTTGTTTTGCTTTTAGATTTTGGGGCCCTATGATGGTAATGGATGAACTAGGTGAGGGGAGCTAGCTGCACAGTAGGTATTCTCAAATTACTTCTAGGTGAGGGGAGCTAGCTATAGAGTAGCTACCTTGAGTGTCACCCTAACAATGCAATGTTGTGGTTCCTTTATGTGAGATATTATCATTCCTTGCAATGTTTACTTGGATAAGGTAGTTTTTTACACCTTAAAGTGATTGAAGTGAAAAATTAGGTGGAAATATCTATGGTCATGAAAGTTGGTATTATAGAACAAATTTTCTAAAGGAAAGTTGGAATGTAAAATTGTTGATTGCTTCACAATTTATGCACGTTTCTTGAATGTTCTTCTCCTCCAAGGGTGCACATTGGTGACTGATAGTCCAATGACAAAGAAATGAAATATACCTCGAAGGATTATTTTTAACCAGAGAATCAAACTTGGATTGCACGAAACTAATTATTGGATCTTAAGCATACATGTAAGGTCCAGGAGTGCATCAAGGTGTTTTTGGGCCTTATGTTGGAAATCATGGACATGGTTGATGAATATACACTATCTAATTTTATGAAGGGGCTACAACCTTGGGTGAAAAATGCACCGTGACACTAGAACATGCATAATATTTACTTGGCCATCATTGTAGTAGGTAAGCTACTAAAAAAAGAGAAGCAACATGGAAAGAACAAGAATAAAGGAAAAGGAAAGACAAATCCATATAGGAAATCTAGCAAGGGTAAAACTAGGCAACCAGATGCACCTAAGGGAAAAAATGGAGGTAATCCCATTGTTTGTTGGATCTATTAAAATGATCACAATGCTAAGATTACCCATTAAGAAAAAAATTAATACTGTGGAGCAAGTGGATCGACCTTTATTTGGTTTATTGATAGTATTAAGTGATATTGGTATAACTTGGAGCAAATAGGTCAGACATGAGTTTACTAGCTTATATATGGGTTCATGTTGTACAAAGGTGTTTTAGACAATAGCTAAGATAATAGAACTAGTTCTGCTAATCCATCCAACAAAGGCATGGTGAATAAACCAAACATGACAGAGATAGACTTGTTGATGTAATGAGCAACCTGAGAATGTAACTAACAATGTAACTATCTAATGACGCAAGAGAAGTAAATGATTTGTAACTTTTCGGAAATGTGTTGGGGATTGTAGAGGTGACCGCTCTTCAAACCTGCATTTATCAAATATAATAATAGGTTAAATGATTGAATAATAACTAAACATCAATGAGGTTGCATTTGAAAAAGACAATTAAACGTTATATGAGTGAATAATAATTAAACATATATGATTCTCTAGATATACTAAAGGGGATACCTCATGAATGAGCTCCTCTTGGTTTCAAGAATAATTTATTCTCTACTAAATATGACCAACCACATGAAAGTGGAATCTCGTTTGGCCCCTCCCCTCACATAACTCTCAATTCCCCATACCCAATCATGCATAACAAGTAGAAAAACAAAATTAAAGGTAAATGAAAGAAATAAGGTACATGCATATAGAACATATAAGGTCCACACACAACTAGCAAAACAAAAAAATGTACAGTTAATAATTTATATTAATAAAATTTGCATAATGATATTTATAATATGAATAAAGTATTTGGTACTTACAATTCGAGCTTTTAATGTCAAGTAACCACCTTGGTGRATTTTTTTCTGCCCATGTTTTTCTAGTCTTTCCTTGGTTGCTTTTGATGTTTCTRGTACATATTTGAAATATCATATAACATAATTGAAACTTTTCGTAGGCTCCCAGACATGTCAAAAATAACCAAGGCAAGACTAGAAAAAATGAAGGTTCTTTGTCATCAACATCGTGTTCTATATCCTGCCTTAAATTTTTCATCCTTTCTTTTCCCTCCACTATAAGTGGCTTAGAGCCAGACCATGTAGTTAGCAAAAGAGGAGAATTAGTACTGGACACTGAATTGCACCTTGTCGAAAATGCATTGTGGATCGTGGAGGTGATCACCCTTTAAACCTGCATTTGTAAAAAACAATCATATTTTAAATGACTAAATAATAACTAAACATCAATGAGCTTACATTTGACAAAGAGAATTAAATGTTATATGACTGAATAATAATTAAACATGTATAACGCTCTAGAAATACTAAAGGGGGATACCTCATGAATGAGCTCCTCATGGTTTTGAGAATAATTTATTCTCTACTAAACATGACCAACCATGTGAAGGTGGAAGATTGTCCCCCCCCCACACCACTCTCAATTCCCCATACCCAATCATGCATACTAAACAACAAAACAAGAGTTAAAGGTAAATGAAAGAAAGAAGGTACATGCATACAAAACATATAAGGTCCATGCACAACTAGCAAAACACAAATTTTTATAGTCAATAATTTATATTAATAAATTTTTCATGATGATATGTATAATATGAATAAAGTATTTGGTACTTACAATTCAATCTTTTAATATCAAGTAACCACCTTGGCAAATTTTGTGCTGCCCATGTTTTTCTACCCTCCCCAAAGTTGTACCATGATTTCACTACATCCACACCTACAAAAGGTCATCTGTCCCTTTCATTGAATTCATCATTGTCTTGTCACTATTTATCCGTCTCCCATTCACTCTCTCCCCTTCTCTCCCTCTCTCCCTCACTTTTCGCCTTTGTCTCCCACCACTCTTTTTTTCTCTCTCCCTCTCTTTACCTTTCTATTCCTAGGCATAGAGGGGGCTAGCATTGTGTGTGTGTGTGTGTGAGAGAGAGAGAGAGAGTAAAGTAAATATAGGGGTAGAGTGGTAGAGGGAGGGGCAAAGGGAATATGAGAGATAGTGGGAAGGAAGGGGAGACATATATATAGAGAGAGAGGGAGGAGGGAGAGAGAGAGGGAGAGAGTGGTAGGGGGGGGGAGAGAGAGGGAGAGGGAGATAAGTGGAGAGATCAAACAAGAGTGAGATAGGAGGCTAGGGAGTGGTGGGAGAGAGGGGTATATGCACGAGAGAGAGAATGTAGGGGAGGGAGGGAGAGAATGGGAGAGAGAGGAAGAGTCAGAGAGAAAGGGATAGAGAGAAAAAGAGAGAGAGAGAGAGGTGGGAGATAGATGGATTAGAGTGGGGGAGAGTGGGAGAGAAGGATACAGATTGAATGGGTGACAATGAAATAGTGATAAGACAATGAACCTCCTTCAACAAGAAACAATTCCATGCGCCTACAAAATTTTCTTCTGACCTTTTCACCTCTAGTTGATCTCGTCCTATTAGATGTGTTGGATGTCGTGACACTTTCTCTCCTCCCTCTAGAAATTCCCTCACTCGAGGATGATAGGTCTGAAAGGTACCTATTCGGTTGTACCTACACTCCATCGAATGAGAAAACATAGTTCATGACGATATGATTGAATTTATCCACATCCTTCACCTGAATAAACATCGTCAAAATGCATGTGCCAATAATGATCATAATAATCACATGTGAACATTGGGCTTGACATGATTCACACTTTTTTCTTTGGTGAATATAGAATAAGTATCGAAATAGGACTTAGATGGAATAATGTTTCATACTATAGAACAATGATATATCATATTCATAATGTCATAGACTAAATTATTCATGAACACATCTTGTGCTATGGAATCTTGTTACCTTCAACTCTTGAGTCCTAACATAGATTTAAAACTTTATGGGTACTATTTGTATGATATACACATCCATTGGAAAGGGTTGGGTTTGCAATTTATTTGTTTTCAAAAAAATAATGATGTGCATGGGAAAACATGCTTGTATTATTGCACCAAAGGCAGATGATCATATTTACTTGGCAGAGTTCACAAGCCATTTCCGTGGTATAGTTAATCAAGGTGACAAACATTAAAAACATGGAAAAATTTACTAAAGTACATTTGTCTTGAGTATAAAAAGTTGGTGAATTGTCCTAATCCAAAAAATTACCAATTTAATTATAACCCAGAGGTGAATGGTCCATAAATTTTGTAGCACACAGTAAAGTATTGAAGAGTTGGAAGAAAGTTTCTAACATTTAATAGTTTCTAATATTTAACAATTTCTAATCATCTTTACACATATTATGCCATATTCGTAGTGGATTTTTCTTTCAATCTACTGGGGTAGCATGCCATAAATGTTAAACTAATAGCATTCGATTTCAATTTTTTTAGAAGCTATGGACTTGCTGTGAGCCCTCCAGTTTATGGTAGTAACTGTTTTAATTTGGGTTTTATGAGTTTAAAATAGATGTCAGAATTAACTACGAAACTAGGGAATGTTACTCTTGCTAATCCATGCACTTAAGTATTTGAACTTTGAAGTGAATGATTTCCTCCATCTTCACTTCTACGATCATATCAAATTTAGCAAGGCATTATGAAGATTAAATGTAAGATTCATCTTGTGAATGAATTTGGTCTCCATATCTAATATAGACTTGCACAAAGAGGAGACCACATAGGTAAATTCCACCTTGGTGGATGACTCACTCTCCACTGCTTGGTCTTGTTCCCTGAGAGTAGTTATTTATCAATTCTTGGTTTCCATGTTTGCCTATAATAAATTCTATTTTATATTTGGTCATTTGCATGAAAGCTAACTATGATTTCCCAACTACTAGATGATAAGTCTATATTCTCGCAATAACCTTTTCCTCGAGATGATGTCCATATTGTACCCCCAACTTTGATTTCTCTTGTAGGAGTTTTTCTTTAATACCCATTCCTTTGTGTATGCATTTTTAGATTGGGATATAACAGTCACACAATACCCTATCGATTTCAACTAAACCCATGGTATGCAGGTGAGTTCTCTTTTGCACATTTTCTAGTACCCAACGAATGGGTTTAGTGCAACATATGACAAAGACACTACCAAGACGATGGATAAAATCATTTACAAGATATTGAGGATCATTGGTTCTAAATATTGAGAATCCCAAGGTTAAATTTTCTTTCCTATAAGGCATGAATGTCATTGTTTGGGGATATTGACACCAAAGCTTAGATTCATAGCTGAAAGGATAAATTTTCATGTTTTATATGCCCAATCCAGTCACTTTAGTGTTATTATAGTATTTTTGGCATGAATTTGGTTTGTTACAACCAATGTTATCAAAGCCTTTCTCGCATGATTTTTGATTGTTAGAACCAATGTTATCAAAGTTACGTGAATCAAACTAGAGGAAATCCTTTTGGATTGGTTTGGGGGTTCTCCAATCATATTTGTTTTTTCAAACCAATAGATTAGGGCTTAGAGCTTCGACTCTCCCTCTACATCAATAGAAATTGTGTCAATCCAAGTGTCAATATAGTCCCCTCTCCTATAGATTAGGGGTCAGAGCTTTGACTCGCCCTCTACATGAATATTGGTGGGATTCTCAAAAAATTACATCCATCATCACACATGTTCTTGGAACCAGTTCTAGTTTTTTTAACCTTTTTTGGAACTGGATTCCTCTTATCGCGATGGGGATAACTCTCCTAGGTTTAGCATTATGGGGGAATTGCTATCACCATTCAATTTTTTTTTTCTCAAGTAAAATCATAAGTACAGAAAGGGTTTTTTCTCACCACTAGTTCCCTTGAAATTCTTCTCCTTGCCWTCGTTTCCCTCGTAGTGGTCTGTATCTCCTTTCCCTCGYTGCCCTTGCTCCTCACTACCAATTGATTTTGTGTTTTTTTCCCTTGTTTCCCTCGAGCTCTRTTTTTTYTCCCCCTCATTGCAAACTAACCTCGAGCCCTGTTTACAATATATCAACTTCAACAATTTTGTTAGCTTCGTTGTTTTTTTSCCTAGTCCCGAGCTTCCCTCGAGCTTCCCTCGAGCTTTGTTCACTCTGTGTTTTTTGGCCCTAGTCATGAGCTACCCTCAAGCTCAGTTTGCTTTGTGTTTTTTTTCCCTAGTTGCGAGCTTCCCTCGAGCTCTGTTTRTAATCATATGCACAATGTTTTATTGATTTGTTCCCATCCATATCTCTATTATGTTGATTTAAAAATAAATCATGAAATGGTTACATAGAGATAACCCTAAGGATGTGATGGTTTTTTTTGAGTGTGTAGTATGAATATATAAAAAGTGAGTTAGTGTTTTTGGTCCACATAAGTAAGTGGTATTATTATTATTTGAAGCAAATAAGGTTAATATGTTAGAAAAGTAATTTTGGCTAAGGAGTCATGTCTCCATTTTGTGAAAGTCACTTGGTTTTAAGCATGGTCTATTTGTATGGGTATGTAAATTTATAAGAAGTATGTATGTATTTAGGATAATTTGTTCTTTGATGGAAAAACAATGATTTTTGTTCTTTATCAATCAATAAATTTTTTATTGCCGACATTAGGTATAAATTTAAAAATGAGAATATCAAATATTGTTCTAAGCCAATTTTAATATAATATAACTCATTATAATGTATGTTCACGAAGTTGTGGTCTAGAAAAAAAATGGAGTGGTTTTCATGAAAATGACCCATATTCAAATCTTGACGAACATACTCCCTCTTTGTGAGGTTTGTTAGAAGTTTCCATTAATATTGTTGTATCCTTTGGGATAATTGATATTACAAAATGTGTGATCCTTTGCTTGAATACAAGAGGATGGAACTAGTTATTTTTAGTTATTTTTGGGTCTATCATCTGTAAAAAATGTGGGTTCCCATTTTAAAAGGACATCTTAACCTATGTTATGTTATCTATTGAAAGGGATTTTATGAAAGGTATATTTGAAGAAATCTAGATTGAGGTCTCTCATAAGGTTTGGAAGTTAAATTCCACAGATCGGGTGCCAGGGGTGAGATTAGATGGGTAGTTCACCCCCCAATGCAACTGCCCACCTGTCCTCCACACTCCCATTTAACATCCAATTGGTTCCTCCCTAAATAATTCCTACAATGATAATGATGATTATGATGACAATAATGATGACAATGATGATGGCAGTGACAATGGCGATGACGATGACGATGGAAATGATGATGCCAATGGCAATGATGACGACGATGGCGCATGACGACGACAATGATGATTTATGGTGATGACAATGGCGATGATGATGACGATGATGATGGCAATGGTGATGACAATGATGATGACAATGCCAATGATGATGACCATGACGACGAAGATGATGACAATAATGATGACGATGACAATGATGATGATGATGATGATGATGATGATGACAGTGATGATGATGACAATGATGATGATGATGATGATGATGATGATGATGAATATCATGACAATGATGATGACAACGATAATAATGACGATGATGAGGATGATAATAATAATGACGCTGGTGATGTTAATGATGACGTACGATGATGATGATGATGATGATAATGATGACGATGATGATGACGATGATCTCGATGAGGATGATGATGATGATGATG
>SNQJ01S0066453.1:60311-70367 GCA_010110895.2 Picea sitchensis | reverse complement strand
GATGCACAATGATGATGACGATGGCCCACAATGATGATGATGATGATGGCATGCAATGATGATGATGATGGTGCACAATGACGATGATGATGATTTATGGCGATGACAATGGAAATGATGACGACGACGACGACGATGGTGATCATGACAATGATGATGAAAATGACGAGGAAAATGGAAATGATTATGATGACAACGACGATGGTGATCATGACAATGATGATGATGATGATGGTAAACCATGGTGTGTGATGATGATTTATGGCGATGGAAATGGTTATGATGATGACGATGGTGATGAAAATGATGGTGACCATGATGATGGTGATCATGGCAATGATGATGATGATGATGAGGACAATGAAAATGATGATGACGATGGTGATCATGACAATGATGATGATGATGATGATGATGACAATGGAAATGATGATGACGATGACAAGTGATGATTTATGGCGATGAAAATGACGATGACGACGATGATGATGGTGATGATGGTGATGACAATGATGATGACGATGATGATGGTAGTGTCAATGATGATGACCATGGTGATGGTGATCATGACAATGATGAGGACAATGGCAATGATGATGATGATGATGGTGATTGTGACAATGATGATGATGATGATGATGATGATGAAAATGGAAATGATGATGATGATGATGACGATGGTGATGACAATGATGATGAAAATGGAAATGATGATGATGATGATGATGATGGTGATGACAATGATGATGATGATGACGACCATGATGACAACAATGATGATGACGACGAGTACGACGAAAACAACGACAATGATGATTAACCCATATAAATGAATACTTTAAAGAGAATAAATCATATAAAAGATATAATCACATAAAAGAGAATAAATCATATAAAAGATATAATCACATAACTCATACATTTCATCATTTCTGCAATATCATTGATCATATTCTTCTTCATCCATGTCTACATCTGTATCATCTAGATCATAATCAATGTTGAAAGGATTGAACATATCAACATTATCATCATCAAAGTAATTTTTAATAATATCATCATCAATATGATCATCGAGAACATTGCCATTATCATCTGGCTCAACTTCTTCATCTGACGATACATCTACCTCATGCTCCTCTACATATTCTTCTTCTTCAATATCATCTTATTCTAGTACATTATACTTTACATGCCTTCCTCTTGGATCATATCTAACAATGTATGACCAACCTTCTTTACCTGAAACCTATGAATAAAATACCTTATCACATTGCCTTGGAAGATCATAAGTTTCTGTACCTGGCTCAAATGTCCTTGTATTAACCATGGTAAATCCATTGGCATGCTCAATAAAAATTCTTTTTGGATCACGTTCATTCATCCATAACCTGTACCATTTGACCTCAAACAAAACTAACTTGAAGGAATTAAAGTCAGACTCGATTATATAATTCAAATACCCATATTATCTATGTTCAGATATTTTTGGATGCCTGTCACTTCTAGAGGAAACATTAGTGACCTGAAAGACTGCAGTTACCCAAGAATCATAGGTTTTCTTCCTATCATCCAACTTTTTGATGCGAAATTTATGGCCACTGCACCACATAGCCTTGTGATGTTTCAACTGCAATATGCCCCACACGTAAAAATGCATATTTGTCAATGAATAAACATATTTAGGCTTAGTAAAACTTATAAAAGAAACAAACCATGACCTAGATTAATAGAATGAAAAATAACTAAAACATGATGTGGGTGAATAATATGCTTTCCCATTTATCTTTTAAACCATATGCTAAACCAATTTCCCTATAAGTAATATTGGTATCTTGATTACAATGAGCTTCTTTAAGCAAAGTAGCCACCCCTTCCCATGATAACCTACCATTACATTGTATATTACATCGATATATCCATACCTTCATCCAATCAATATTGTTTGCAATGTATAAATGTAGTGCATCACACTCTCGACCAACTGTATGAAAAAAGAATAAAAAATATTAATTAGAGTAAAGATTAAATAATAATTGATCATGGAAGCTAAATAAAACTCAAATAAGTAAAATATATAAATAAATCAATATTAATGCAAAGTATTATAGATCTCTACCATCTAATTACCTTTCACTTTCCTCATTCTACCTTTCCTGATCAAGGCCTCCCCTTCAAATTTGTTAATGAAATTGAGATCCCAAATCTGAGGCATCTTCATGATTTTTGCTACTAATTTAGGAAGATACTGACTAATATACACCAATGATTGATATACCATATATCAACCCTCCACCATAGATCCCTAAGGACGTTCTCTTTGTCTAACGAAATCCTTCAATGACTTCAAGTGCCTCTCCACCATCCACATTGACCTTGTGTGTACAGGTCCACACATTTCAATCTCCTCAACTTGGTGTACGAGGTAGTGTTCTTGTGCATTGAAAAATGCCGGAGGTAGATACTTTTGCATTTTTCACATTAGCCGAGGAATTTCTCTCCTCCAATATTTATATCTTCTTTATGTATTTATTTAGATGACAACCACCTACAAATGATATAACAAATCAAATCATAGGTTTCAACAACAAGATATATACATTGAAAGTAAAATAGACGTTGACAAGTTGAGCAACCATGATTTTGCATATAAATCATTAATATTTACCTCATGTATTTTCCAAGATCATATTTAACTTGTTTTACATTGTTGTCAAACATGTCAGGGAGAGATAGATGTAGAATATACTGTAACAACAAAGGGATCATTGATTTTTAGGAAAAGAAAATCATATTATAATACTAAAAAACTATATTTACTAATATATAAATCTATGTCCAAAATAATTACCTTAATGAAGGTATGCCAATCATGAGTTTTCACCCCACCAAATTCACCTTTCTTCGTTAATATATTCTTTATGTTTGAAGCAAATCCCATGGGAAATTTAATTTTCCGAATGACCTCTTTCACAACATTGCTTTCCTTCTTTATAAATAACCATGGAAGACTATTTCAATGTACTCAATTTCTATTTGAATAAATCACATTTTGCAGTGCATGATTGGCTTCCTGAATGTTAGTACAAATTTTGAATTTTTTTTGTTTGTCACTCCTTCCATCTACAATTTTCCACAATGTTTCTGTTACATTCTTCCCAATATGCATTGTATCAAACAAATGAGCTATTTGTAGGTTCTCATAGTAGGGGAACCTATTTAATTGTACATGGTAACTTTTCATTCCTGTGGAATCCCATTAATCCCTTGATGACATTTATGAAAAATAATTAATGAGATTACAACAATAGTTTTTAGATACAATAAACAAAATTTGATAGAAATTAAAATTGTAAAACATTAATATATATGTAGACACATAGACTAAATGCTTACCTTGACGGTTTAATCTATTATATTCCAACTTCCATAGGTGAGGTTTCATTCTTCGTGGTTTTATTCTAGTATCTTCTTTCAAATTGAAAAGATGTTTTTCTGTAGTTCGATACCTATGGTTCTTAGGGAGGAAATTCCTATACTCATCAAATACTTCCTTTCCAATACTTCTTGAACGACGCAATTTCATCCTAGGATCAGAAACTGGACATGCAAATTTACCCTTTGTTTGAAGACCTGCAAGATTATATGGATTAATTTCAATACTATTTATATAACAAGGAATTGATATTTAAGAAGCATTGTAATGTACCCAACCACCCACAGGTTGGGCATGCTATGTGTAACATACCCAACCTGTCCCAGGCTGGGCACACTACCTACAAACTTGCTTTTGAACTAATTTTGAATTCTGATAATTTTTTAATTAATAAAAAGGCATGAAATAATCACATGCAGAGATTAGGAATCATGCTACAGTATAAAAAATGTTTAAACGTGCCATGCATAGAAATAACCAACAATCAAGCACAAATATCAGAGATATTAATCAATACACAATGTAAATAAATGTATAAGTAGAGAAACACATGACATAGAGCACTTATATTTAAATAAAAAAATAACCAATTGGTTGTAGACCAAGGACGTTCCACCCAACTATAGGCACTATTGTTCCAAGTCGTAACAACATTGTCACCCTGGAGCCAGGGATATGAGTCCACAAAGACGGTTCCAGAGTGTCACTCTGTTACCCAAACCGATCAACACTCAATCTCTCAGAGGCTTCTCAACACACACAACAATCCAAAGTACACCAACTCTCTTCTACCCAACCTGCACAAACCAAGAGAATGGACCCCCTTCTCTACCACATAGTCCCTCAGGTTGTCCACCTCCTTCCAGGGATCTAATGCATTTGGTCAAGAATATCTGTGCTGGGACTCTCAGGATTCACAGATGGGGGAAAAAATAAACACATGCCACTACATCTTAGACATGCAGGCATTAATTCATGTGCTGGAATAAACCAGAAGTCATTAGAGCCAACAAAACCATGGCTCCTCTCCACAATTCATTTTTATTTCCCCAACCAAGATCAAAATGAATGAAGAATGAGGAGTGGGTGAAGAATGAATTGAGAGAGAACAAAAATGAATAGTGTGAACAATGAACAATGAACAATGAACAATGAGTGAGTGAGTGAAAGAATGAATGAGTGAACGAGTGAACCCCCAAACAGACCTAGAAATGGGTTTATGTATTTCTTGGAATTAGAGAACCACATGGCCTTCCCAAAAGAATCTCATGTAACTGATATTCTACATTAAAAAAAAATGGGTAATTAAAAATATAAAATAAACACTTAGCCCCTCAAGCCCCCTCTCTTGTGGAATCATAGCCCCCTATAACTCTTGTCCTTGTCTGTCTAGCAACCAATGATGTATTTATTATTAATAATGATCAAAACATTGCATTTCCTAGGCACACTGGCCCGTTTAATTGTTTGGGAACCCCCTTTCATAATTTAACAACATACATTATTTAATATGGGGCTTAAAACTGGAGTATTACATTTCCCTCCCTCTAATTTTGGCACTATCCTCAGTGCATATACAAAACATAAATCAAAATTTCAAAATTTATTCAAAAAGTTGCGGGTACTCTACCTGCTTGGAGTATTCATGCTTCCAAGTCACATCTTCAGGACCATAGTAGGTCCACTGGACATTTACCAGCTCTATAACTCGATTCTGGAGCATTTTCACTTTTTTGTCCAATATTCCCATTGACTGAACTTGAAAGTCTCCCTCTGTCTCTACCTGAATCAGATGCCAAACAATAACATGGTTAGGATCATGTACATATTTTTTTAGCAAAGAAACATGAAATAGATTATGCACGTTCATGGAAGCAGGCAATGCAAACATGTATGCAACTAGCCCTATTCTGTCCAATATCTCAAATGGACCACAAAATCTGGCTGCTAGATTTATACAACTACCCAACCTCAAAGAGCTCTTCTTGGGCTTCACTTTTAAAAGCACATGCTCCCCCACTTTAAATTCTCTAGCTGTCATTTTCTTATCTGCATGAATTTTCTGTCTATCTTGAGCTACCTTTAAATTCCGTTTAATTCTAACCATCTGGTCTTGCATATTCTTGAGAAATTCTAGCCCAAGTACCTCTCTATCTGCTGGGTTGTCCCAACTCACCGGAGTATTGCATTTCCTACCATACAAAGCTTCAAATGGGCTAATTTTCAATGAAGCTTTATACCCATTATTATAGGAAAACTCAACCAAGTGCAAGTAATCCTCCCACTCATATGGCTTATCCATCACATACATCCTCAACATATCTTCAATTACTTGGTTGAATCTTCCTGTCTGCCCATATGACTGTGGATGGTATGTTGTGCTAAAGTTCATATTTGTACCAAATCCTTTAAACAACCCCTTCCATAAATTTGAAGTAAACTTTGTGTCTCTGTCTGAAACAATTGCCTTAGATATATCATGCAACCTAGCAATCTCCCTCATGTAAATTTCTGCAATATTAGCTGATGTATGAGTCATTTTTACAGGAACAAAATGAGCAACCTTTGTCAATTTATCAACCACTACCATGATTAAATTGTGTTGTCTTGTTGTCCTGGGCAATTTAGTTATAAAATAAATGGTTACCACTTCCCATTTCTTCTCTGGAATTGGTAATGGTTGTAGCAAACCTACTGGGTGTCTATGCTCAACCTTCACTCTCTGACATTCCATACATCTGGCAATGTAATCAACAACATATTTTTTCATTTCTGGCCAAAATAATTGGCTTCTTACTGCTGCAATTGTTTTCTGGTAACCAGGATGTCCAACATATGGAATATTATGCATTTCTTTTAATACCAAATTTCTAAGTTCTCTAGATGTAGGAACAAAAATTCTATTTTTATGCATAAGCAATCCATCTTCCTTCATCTCATATTCTTTAATTTTCTATTTTACATTTTCTTGCTATAAGATTTCTTTTACCTGTAGGTAATGCCAATCTGTAACAATAACATCTAAAATTCTTCTCTTTAAATTTGATTGATGTATACTAAGGGATGTAGCATGCATGATATGTACTCTTCTACTAAGTGCATCAACAAATTTATTTTCTTTTCCCTTTATATGCTTGATGTCAAAATCGTATTCACTTAAAAATTCTATCCATTTCGTTTTCCTGAAATTCAAAGTTGGTTGTTCAAAAAAATATTTCAGACCACTATGGTATGTTCTTAATTCAAATCGCTTCCCCATGAGATAATGCCTCCACACCTTCAATGCATGAACAACGACAACAAGTTCCAAGTCATGTGTGGCATAGTTCCTCTCATGTTCTTTAAGCTTTCTGGACTCATAACCAATGACATGTCCATTTTGAGTGAGGACTCCACCAAGTCCTTCCTTGCATACATCTATACATACCACAAAACTTTCATTTGGGTCAACAATCTTTATAATAGGTTCACTAGTAAGTAATTCTTTCAACAAATTAAAGTTCTCTTCACGCTCAATTGTCCATTCAAATTTAATTCCCTTCTTTTGCAAAGAAGGGATGGGATGAGAAATTTTAGAGAACCCTGCTATAAATCATCTATAGTAACCAGATAATCCCATAAAATATCTAACTTCTGAAATGATGCAGACGAGCCTTCGCACCCGCCCGCAGGTTCGTTCAATCACCCATTCATGAGCCGAAACGGCTCTTTCGATTCCTCCATGGAATCTCTGCTAGAAACCCAATCCACAGGTCCTTAATTCAACCACACGGCTCTCTGCACTCAACTGTTATCTTCCCTGACTCAGTTTTGGGTTTAGGGGTTTCGTGATTACCGTCGTTGAGAGTTCTTGTCCTCTTGAACTCGCGAACTCCGATTTGCCGATGTGCTCCCTTCTGGCCTTATCCCCTCCTGGCTATGCCCTGGTCCATGTGACCACTATCCATAAGACCGCAGCCTTATATTCTTTGTTGGGATTCGGGGTTTCATGATCCTCGATGTCATGATCCTTTGTCCCCGCGATCTCCTGATCTCCTATTGCCGATACGACACTTTACACGTTAGACCTCCTGGCTAAGCTCCTGGACCATATGACCGTTATCCCCGTGACCACAGTCCTATTCCTTTCGGGGTTTCAAGCTTTCAAATGCCGCAATGCTTTTGCCCACGGGATTCCTGATTTCCCGAACCCTGATACGCTTTAACTTCTGCTAGCCCTCCGGGCTAGACCTTTGGTCCACGTGACCACTATCTCACAAGACCGCAGCCTTACCTCCCTTCGGGGTTTTGGACATCGCAATGCTGAAATGCATAAACGCCTTGTGCACGGGATCCCCGATATCCCGATCCCCGATGTGACGTCAGCTGGCCTCACAACAATGGAGCTTTCTCCTTATCGGGATTTCGGACTTCGCAATTCCGAAATGCCCAAACTTCTTGTCATCAGGATTCCTGATATCTCGATGCCCGATATGCCGATCCTCCGATCATGCTCGCGGCCTTGACCTTTCAACAGTCCTTTACCCCATCGTCATTTCGGACTTCGCAAAACCGAAATGCACGAACTCTTTGCTCCCGGGATTTCCGATATCCCGATTCCCGATACGCCAATAGACGACTTCTCCTTTCGGGACTTTTTCTGGAGGCCTCGATCACTGCTACGCATCCCCTCAAGATGGACGGTCCTGATTGTCTCTCGCGATTTCGCGACTTCTGATGTCCCGGATGCCTTGTCCTCCGGACTCACGAAACGCCGAACTCCGATGCGTCGACTTGACCTTCTATCGGGACTCCCCCCGATAGTCTGGATCTCCACCACGTGTCCCGACTGATGGACGACCTTGATCCAATCTCACGATTTTGAGACTTGAAGTGTCCCGACTTCCACGACCTCGAGAATTCCGATTTCCCGAGTGCCGATATACCGATGTCTAGTGTCTGGATCTCCGGAATGGACGATCACGTGACACGCGTCCTCCCTCAAACGGACGACTATGATTCTTTCGCTATTTTGGGACTTGAAATGTCCCGACTTTCTCGACCTCAGGACCTCCGATATCCCGAGTGCCGATATCCCGAGGACCAAATTCCCTTCGGGACTTTCACACTGGGGTGAGAAGGGTTGAACCCCGTGCACTTCCTGTCCAATCCAACGGCTGACGGGTATCTTGATAAGATCCGACGGCTCACGATCTCCCCCTTCTGTGCACTCCTCCTGCTCCTTCCTGGACGTAGAAACCAATGGTCCAGATCTCTTTTCTCCCGTCGATATGACATCTGTTGTTCTCTCCTGAACTTGCGCACTCCTTCTTCCCAGACTTGGAAGAATTTCAAAATCCAAAGGCCTCAAACTTTTCTCCCTTTCTCCTCTACGAACTCCAGACTCTGAGCTTCGTTGCTTGCATAGAAACACTGTTCCTCCTGAGCTTTGCTCCCTTTGAATCCTCAAGGGATTCCGACGTCTGCGCTTCTGCAGAGTATTCATGCACACATAGTTCTATCTCTCCTGAGCTCCTCGACACTCAGACCCCTAAGGGATTTTGTCTTTCTTCCTTATCTCCCACAAATGGAGAAATATGGATGCCCTCCTGGCTATCCTTCTACTCAAGCAACTTCTTGCTGAGTCTGTAGGGTGTTCAACAACCCTGCGAAGATCCCTCAGTGGATTCTTCTTCAAATCACAGAACTCAAAGAGTTCTCTTCTTCCTGTGTCTGTCTGCACACTAACTCAAATGCCCACTTGGCAGAGTGTCTTCTCCCCGAACGTTCAACAATTCTTTCCTCCTGTGCACCTATGCACTCGCTCAATGCCCTCCTGGCAGAGCTCTCAGAATCCTTAGTGATTCTGTCTCTTCTTTGAACTCTCAGCATAGTTCTTCCTCAACACCACTGTGCATATTCTCAATGCCCACTTGGTAGAGCTTCACAGAACTCCTCAGAGATTCTTTCTGCAACTGTGTCTTCTCCCACAACCTTGCCTCCAAGGTGTTCAACAACCTTGAGGTCTTCCCTGAGTTGTTGATTCCAATTCTTGTGCCGCATCACGTCTTTGTCTGAACCCACAAAATTTAGAAGTGCAACCTTTGTGCACGGCTATCAGAACCCGCAGTGTTCTGTCACACCCTCCTGGTGTGAAGCCTCAAAGACCTTCACCTGAAATCAAACACACTCCTGCAAATGCATGATAACAACATACATTCATAGCATAAAATAGGACACTCACATACATCCATTCAACACACAGTCATGCGGGAAAAATTGCTCTTTGTATTAAATATGGCAAATGCCTATATTTACAAGGTGTTCCTGAGCATGGCCTGTAACAAGGTCTCGACTCCTTCTCTTCTGCTCTCTACTCGCAGATTCTATCTCTCTCTACCTCTCTACTTACACAAAATGAGAACCTAAGTCTCTTTTACTTAAGGGGGCTCTTCGAGCTCTTCCCTCCAACCTACCTACCCTATTCAATTGCATTGAATGGGATGTCTAGTACGCATCCGGATCTAGATCTCAGCCATACAAATATTAAAGGCCGATCTACCTAATGCCCGCACAAAGGCACGACTCCACAACTCACCAACTTTAAACATTAAATTACATTCAATTACAAATTAAAAGAT
>SNQJ01S0066453.1:48911-60301 GCA_010110895.2 Picea sitchensis | reverse complement strand
GCACGGCTATCAGAACCCGCAGTGTTCTGTCACACCCTCCTGGTGTGAAGCCTCAAAGACCTTCACCTGAAATCAAACACACTCCTGCAAATGCATGATAACAACATACATTCATAGCATAAAATAGTACACTCACATACATCCATTCAACACACAGTCATGCGGGAAAAATTGCTCTTTGTATTAAATATGGCAAATGCCTATATTTACAAGGTGTTCCTGAGCACGGCCTGTAACAAGGTCTCGACTCCTTCTCTTCTGCTCTCTACTCGCAGATTCTATCTCTCTCTACCTCTCTACTTACACAAAATGAGAACCTAAGTCTCTTTTACTTAAGGGGGCTCTTCGAGCTCTTCCCTCCAACCTACCTACCCTATTCAATTGCATTGAATGGGATGTTTAGTACGCATCCGGATCTAGATCTCAGCCATACAAATATTAAAGGCCGATCTACCTAATGCCCGCACAAAGGCACGACTCCACAACTCACCAACTTTAAACATTAAATTACATTAAATTACAAATTAAAAGATGAGGGCTGCGCCTCTCTTCATCTTGAATGCACGCGCTTGACACGGCTGGCTGGTTGACGTGGAGAGATGCTCCTGCATCATACTCCTCAGCTGCAAAAATCATGAGCTCCTGCTCATGAGCTTCCCATCTCAGCTGTGGGAATCCTCCTGGATCCCAAATCATCCTCTGGAGCTGTTCATCTCCTCCATTCTGCTGCTGCTGCTGCTTCTGCGCTGCTGCTGCTACTGCTTCTCTTCTGCCCAACCTCTCCTCGCTGGCAGTCTCTGCTGACCTCAAAATTAGCCCCATGATATCTTTGATCACTTCGTCCAGCTTCTCCGATGGCTAGCTCTGCTCATGCAGTCTACTCAACTGCAAATGTTTTTGGCACATGAGCAGATCATCATGATCTCCCATGCCTCCTTCATCAGCTTCCAACTTCACCTGTTGGATGTGCACGCTCTGCACTTTCACCCTTATCTCCAGGGATTCAACCTGTTGCCACAGATCAACAAAACAAATGCTATCTGCCTCATGTCCTTCTTCTGCTGCAAACTCCCACGTTGCAGTCTCTTCAGCTTCTTGGCTGAAAATATTGAGCCATTCCTCAGAATGCTTGTCTTCTCCTTCTACTTCTTTTGCTGTCAGCTCCAATGATATAGCTCTTTCATCTTCTTGGCTGAAAGTAATGAGCCATTCCTCAGAATTCTCATTTTCTTCTTCTACTTGGGCAACTTCAGATATCTGCTCCAATCCCTCTTTCCCGACAGTCGCAGTTGACTATTCTTCTACTGCTGCTGCATCTGCAATACAGACTTCTGCCTCCTCCTGGGAAAATGGTAGGAATACCTGAATTCCCCCAATCAGTAGAAGACTCCTCATATCAGCCTCTTCTTTTAGCTGCACACGCTGATCCAAAATCACCTCTGAATTTATGAGACCCTCCGATAGTCTCATCTGCTCTGTGAGCTCCTCGGGCTGATCAAAACTCACCTGCTCATCCCTGCCCACCTGGAAATATGGGATGTCTCTACTGCCCTCCTAGTAGACTATGAGATCAACTGATCCCATCTTCATCAGCACTCCTTGCTTATTTGAACTCACCTCCGAGTCCATGAGACTTTCAGATAGTATCGAATGCTCATCTCTACCCACCTGGCAGTCTGAGATGCTTCCACTGCCCTCCTGGTAGTCTTCAAGATCCCGCAATGACCTCATATCATTGCCCAGCTGGCAATGTGAAATTCCCTGGCTGTCGTCATGACAGTTTGTGAGATCTCGCAGTGATCTCAACTCGTTGCCCACCTGGAAAACTGGAATTTCTTCTCTACCCTCCTAACAGTTCTTGAGATCCTCAGTCGATCCCAATTCACTGAGATTTCTCCCAGTTTCTGGTTCGCACACTTGAACCATCTCCTCAGGTCCATTGAGGTTTTCAGTATACCTCAACCACCCTTTTAACAACCTTCGTTGTCTTCTATCCATCAACTCCTTGATTGACCATTTTTCTTTTGCCTTCCTCATGGGCCATTCATATACCCATCTCGGCTTCTTATCCTGCCGCATCTTCAATTCGATCTTTTCTATGTCTGCCCTTATTTCAGCGAGCTCTTTATCCATCTCTACAAGATTTTCCGCTTTGCTCTTCTTCCCAGCATGCCTATGGTCTTCAGTAACCATGGTGCTGTCTCTGTCTGCCTTCCTAGCAAACCTGCCACTGTCACTCCGCACTAAGAGTGTTTCCAACTTCATCCTACAGTCCTCCTGACTGCTTACGAACTATTGCCTACCTGAAAACAAATCATTACATAGTCTCCAATGCTCTGTCTTCCTCTTTTACCTTCACGCTTCACCTGAAATATACAAGTGAAGTCCCTGCTGTGATACCACTTGACGCAGTGTATCAGAGTACTCTTTTATCTCCTTTTGCCTCCTCCTGCCTGAAATATACAGACAAGAATCAGGATCTGATACCACCTGATGCAGACGAGCCTTCGCACCCACCCGCATGATCGTTCAATCACCCATTCATGAGCCGAAGAGACTCTTTCGATTCCTCCGTGGAATCTCTGCTAGAAACCCGATCCACAGGTCCTTAATTCAACCACACGGCTCTTTGCACTCAACCGTGATCTTCCCCGACTCAGTTTCGGGTTTCGGGGTTTCGTGATCCCCGTCGTCAAGAGTTCCTGTCCTCTTGAACTCACGAACTCCAATTCACCGATGTGCTCCCTTCCGGCCTTAGCCCCTCCTGGCTATGCCCTGGTCCATGTGACCACTATCCATAAGACCATAGCCTTATATTCTTTGTCGGGATTCTGGGTTTCGCGATCCTCGATGTCACGATCCTCTGTCCCCGCGATCTCCCGATCTCCGATTGCCGATACGACACTTTACACGTTAGCCCTCCTGGCTAAGCTCCTGGCCCATATGACCGTTATCCCCGTGACCGCAGTCCAATTCCTTTTGGGGTTTCGAGCTGTCAAATGCTGTAATGCTTTTGCCCACGGGATTCCCGATTTCCCGAACCCCAATACGCTTTAACTTCCGCTAGCCCTCCGGGCTAGACCTTTGGTCCATGTGACCACTATCTCACAAGACCACAACTTTACCTCCCTTCGGGGTTTCAGACATCGCAATGCATAAAAACCTTGTGCACGGGATCCCCGATGTGACATCAGCTGGCCCCACAACAATGGAGATTTCTCCTTATCGGGATTTCGGACTTCGCAATTCCGAAATTCCCAAACTTCTTGTCATCAGGATTCTCGATATCCCGATGCTCGATATGTCGATCCTCCGATCACGGTCGCGGCCTTGAACTTTCAACGGTCCTTTACCCCATCGACATTTCAGACTTCGCAAAACCGAAATGCATGAAGTCTTTTCTCCTGGGATTTCCGATATCCCGATTCCCGATACGCTAATAGACGACTTCTCCTTTTGGGACTTTTTCTGGAGGCCTCGATCACTGCCACGCATCCCCTCAAGATGGACGGTCCTGATCGCCTCTCGCGATTTTGCGACTTTTGATGTCCCGGACGCCTTGTCCTCCGGACTCGCGAAATGCCAAACTCTAATGCGCCGACTTGACCTTCTATCGGGACTCCCCCCGATAGTCTGGATCTCCGCCACGTGTCCCGACTGATGGAAGGCCCTGATCCAATCTCACTGTTTCGAGACTTGAAGTGTCCCGACTTCCACGACCTTGAGAATTCCGATTTCCCAAGTGCCAATATACCGATGTCTAGTGTCTGGATCTCCGGAATGGACGATCACGTGACACGCGTCCTCCCTCAGACGGACGACTATGATTCTTTCACTGTTTCAGGACTTGAAATGTCCCGACTTTCTCGACCTCAGGACCTCCTATATCCCGAGTGCCGATATCCCGAGGCCCAAATGCCCTTCGGGAATTTCACACTGGTGTGAGAAGGGTTAAACCCCGTGCACTTCCTGTCCGATCCAACGGATGACAGGTATCTTGATCAGATCTGACAGCTCACGATCTCCCCCTTCTGTGCACTCCTCCTGCTCCTTCCTGGACATAGAAACCAACGGTCCAGATCTCTTTTCTCCCGTCGATCTGACGGCTGCTATGCTCTCTTGAACTTGCGCACTCCTTCTTCCCAGACTTGGAAGAATTTCAAAATCCAAAGGCCTCAACCTTTTCTCCCTTTCTCCTCTATGAACTCCAGACTCTGAGCTTCGCTGCACACGTAGAAACGTTGTTCCTCCCAAGCTTTGATCCCTTCGAATCCTCAAGGGTTTTCGACGTCTGCGCTTCTGCAGAGTCTTCGCGCACACACAGTGCTGTCTCTCCTGAGCTCCTCGACACTCAGACCCCTAAGGGATTTTGTCTTTCTTCCTTCTCTCCCACAAATGGAGAAATATGGATGCCCTCCTAGCTATCCTTCTACTCAAGCAACTTCTTGCTGAGTCTGTAGGGTGTTCAACAACCCTGCGAAGATCCCTCAGTGGATTCTTCTTCAAATCATAGAACTCAAAGAGTTCTCTTCTTCCTGTGTCTGTCTGCACACTAACTCAAATGCCCACCTGACAGAGTGTCTTCTCCCCGAACGTTCAGCAGTTCTGTTCTCCTGTGCACCTATGCACTCGCTCAATGCCCTCCTGACAAAGCTCTCAGAATCCTTAGTGATTCTGTCTCTTCTTTGAACTCTCAGCAGAGTTCTTCCTCAGCACCACTGTGAATATGCTCAATGCCCACTTGGCAGAGCTTCACAGAACTCCTCAGAGATTCTGTCTGCAACTGTGTCTTCTCCCACAACCTTTCCTCCAAGGTGTTCAACAACCTTGAGGTCTTCCCTGAGTTGTTGATTCTAGTTCTTGTGCCACAACACGTCTTTGTCTGAACCCACAGAATTCAGAAGTGCAACCTCTGTGCACGACTATCAGAACCCGCAGTGTTCTGTCACACCCTCCTGGTGTGAAGCCTCAAAGACCTTCACCTGAAATTAAACACACTCCTGCAAATGCATGATAACAACATACATTCATAGCATAAAATAGGACACTCACAGACATCCATTCAACACACAATCATGCAGAAAAAACTGCTCTTTGTATTAAATATGGAAAATGCCTGTATTTACAAGGTGTTCCTGAGCACGTCCTTTAACAAGGTCTCGACTCCTTCTCTTCTGCTCTCTACTCACAGATTCTATCTCTCTCTGCCTCTCTACTTACACAAAATGAGATCCTAAGTCTCTTTTACCTGAGGGGGCTCTTTGAGCTCTTCCCTCCAACCTACCTACCCTATTCAATTGCATTGAATGGGATGTCTAGTCCGCATCCAGATCTAGATCTCAGCCATACAAACATTAAAGGCCGATCTACCTAATGCTTGCACAAAGGCATGGCTCCACAACTCACCAGCTTTAAACATTAAATTACATTCAATTACAAATTAAAAGATGAGGGCTGTGCCTCTCTTCATCTTGAATGCACGCGCTTGACACAACTGGCTGGCTGGCTGGCTGATGTGGAGAGATGCTCCTGCATCATGAAACATTCTTGGGTTTTGGCCATCCTCTAATGGATTCAATATTTTCTGGATCCACTGCTATACCTTGATATGAAAGAATGTGTCCCAAGCAATGTATCTATTCTCGGTAAAAAGAACACTTACTAAGCTTGGCATACAATTGATGTTCCCTCATCACTTGCAATACCAATATTAGGTGATGTTCATGCTCTTCCTCTAACTTATAATAGATAAGTATGTCATCCAGGAATACTATGACAAACTTATCCAAATAATTTCTGAATATGCCATTCCTTAAGCACATAAATACAACTGGTGCATTGGACAGTCCAAATGACACCACCACAAATTCATAATTCCCATACATGGTTCCAAAGGTTGTCTTATGGATGTCTTCTTCCTTGATTCTTACTTGATGGTATCCTGATTTCAAGTCTATCTTTGAAAATATCTTTTCCCCTCTTAGCTGATCAAGGAGGTCATCAATTCCGGGTAGAGGATATATGTTCTTCACAGTGGATTTATTCAGCTGTCAAAAGTCAATACACAACCTCAATGTTCCATCCTTCTTTCTGACAAAGAGTACTGGTGCTCCCCAAGGTGAAACACTTGGACGCATCTACCCTTTCTTCAACAATTCTTCCAACTGCATTTGTAATTCTTTTAATTATGCTGTACTCATTCTGTAAGGTGTTTTTGATACCAAGGCAAGTCCTGACACTAAATAAATAGAGAAATATAACTCCCTCTTTGGTGGAAACCCTGGTATTTCTTGGAATACATCTTGAAATTCTTGTAGTATCGAAAATTATTGAAGGCTAGGCTCCTTTGTATTTTCTGTCTCCTCCACATGGGATGCATGCAATTGACATCCTTTTCTGAAACATCTCTTCAACTGTAAGGCTGAAATCTCACTTATAGAAATGGGTCTTGGAACTCCTTTCACAATGCTCTGCTTTTCTTCTTCATTAAGACATGTAAATGTCTTGTTATGACAATCTAGGACAACATGATGATTTTTCAACCAATCCATTCCAATTAGAATATCATAAGACCCCAATGGTATAATATTTAGATCAACATTAGTATTCAAACCATTAAGACTTATCAACCTCTGACCATATCATGGATCCTCCTTTTGGTTCCAGTGGCTAGTTGAACCAAACTTGATTTTTCAAGCTTACTTTTCTCCAAATGTAATCTATCCACTATTTTAGGATCAATGTAACAATGATTTGCTCCTGAATCAATTTTAATAACAACATGATGATTAATGATCTTACCTTCCACCTCAATCATATTGGATTGGTACTCTAATTTTCGATCATCTAAGGCTACATATATTCTTCCCATGTCTTCTACTGTTGTAGCCTCTTGGATGTTTTGCATGGTCTTCACTTTGTATTTTCTGTGAGAGAAATCCTTGTACAAGTGATCTTGTTTTCATCCCCAACATTGGATTGGTGGTCTTCCTCTTTCCCCCAAGGAATCTTCTTTCTTAGATTCATCCTTAGCAGACTGATCTTGCTGATTTTTATTTGAGCTATTTCTGTTGAAAGGAGGCTTAAATCCCTTCCTCCTCTGATCATATCTATCCTTATTCTTATCCTTCCAATATTTCTGCATGTATTCTCTACCCTTGCCTTTCTCATATAGGTACTAATCAATCCTGATGGTCTCAGTCAAAGTCCTCGGTTCATCATATTGAATCTTCTCTTTATAAAAGGAATGCAGTCCACTTAAAAACCTCTGTATTTTCACTATCTCATCTTTTATAAACCCCACATACTTTAGCAACCCCAAGAACTTATTTTCATACTTTTCCATGGTCATGCTTCCTAGCCTGAGTTCAAAGAACTCCTGCATTTTCTTGTCATAAAAGTGCTCTGAAAGGTACTCCTTCTGAGAATATTTCTTGAATTTATTCCAAGTGATCCCGCTCTCATTTATGTGCTCAACTTGCTTGAGTTGATCCCACCAGATAACAAACTTTCCATGTAGATGGTAAGTGGAAAATCCAGCTTCTAGGTTTGATGAGTAGTTATGCAATTGAAAATACCTCCCGAGTCCAAGCAACCATGCTTCAAAATCATCTTCCCTTTCTCTTTAACCATCAAAGGATTGTGGATTAAGCTTCCTCAACTCTCCTTTCAAACTATCCAATTCATGTATTCTTATTTGGTTCCTAACATGAGACATTTTTGGGCTACTTATGGAGTCTTCAGATGCATACAATTTTCTTGCTGAGTAAGGAGGTGACTGATATCTAATAATTCTGCTAGTAATTCTTGAATAACCATCTCTTCTATAGTTATCTCTTCTTTCATGATATCTTCCCTCTTCCTTCTATTTTGAGTTTGATCCATTCTTGGTTTGCCTCTGCAACTGATTTAATATTTGCATCACTTGAGCATTTATCTGATTTTGTTCTCTTATCAGTCTCTCATTTTCTTCTTTGTATCTTTGTACTTCTATCCTCAGGCTTCTCACAGTCTCTATTGTGTTTCTTGCTCCTCTCTTCCCTGGTGTCCATTTGATTCTATCTCTGCATTACCAACACTAATATTTTGACCTTTTGCCTCTTTATCATGACTGTAAGATCCCTCTCCTTCTTCCATTTCTTGAATATGCATTCTTATACTGAACTGATATGTTTATACCCCCTAATTATGTAAAATGTGCAAGCAACCATTTTGTTAGAATTATGCATATTATAAAACTTTTTCCAAACAATGCTACAAGTCCTTTTTGTGCTCAATTCATGAATAAATATATTATCATTATCCAAATTATAACAATCTAATGCTATTCTCCTCCGAATCATATTTCTAATGACTATACTCTTGCCCCAATATGATATCTGAGCTGAAAGTTATGGCTTCCTGAAAATTCACTTTCACTGTTTTGTTTTGTTTTGTTTTGCAACATGATCTTGTCGAATTATTCCACAACCCCTTTAAATCGATACAAAATTTGAATTCTACATAGGATCTTCCTTCAATCCACTTTCCTTGTGACCATGGCTCTAAACCATAGACTTATCCATTCTAGTGACGTTCCTTTAGTGCTTTTCCCTTATTCTTCTACATAGGATCTTGTTCGCAAAATGTCCAAGGGCTTGGGTACTTCTAGGACCTTTGAGCCTCAACCCCTTTACCTTATCATGCGATCTGTGCTGGAACCAAGTCATCTGGACTCCGGCCTTCAACTATTCTCCCATTTCAATCTTCCAACTCTTCCGGAGTAAACTTCGTTGAAAACTTATATTAACCCCGCTGTAGATCTGACGGTTGAAATTTAATCTCCCGTCGACTGGACGATCCCGACTCATCTGGAAGCTTCAACGAGATTGATGGTCATGACTTAATCTGACGTTGAGATGGAATGTCCTTAATCAATTCATGAATTTGGCGCTCCATGAATCTGGAACATTACAACTCCCAAGTCGCTCAACTCCCCCAGAGTGATACCCGCCGAAGCTCTTACCCTATCCTTCTGTTATCTCTTCAAATAACACAGTCAAATTTGTTTATTTAGGTGATAGGAAGTCATTGAAAAATACATTTCTAAATTTTTTAAGGTTCATTTTTGAGAGCCTTATGTTTGTAATAAATATTGAAAAACATTGGATTTGGTTTTTATTTCAAAAAGTCAAATTACAGGTTTCGGTGGCTAAGTGCCTCTCCAAAAGCGCTTCTAAGCCACCGAAAGTGCAGAAAAGTCTGTTTTTACTATGTTGAGTCATCATTTTCAAATGATGATTGTGAGCAACTCGAGAATAATTTTGAGAAACGGGCAGAGTTTTTTGTTTATGACATTTCAAAGAACAATAACCTCTCTCCTTTTTCGTACATGTGTCATATATTGGGAGAATCGAATTCATCTCTGATCCCTAATTTTCGGATCTTAGAATTTCCCTGTTTGACACATGTTTTTGAAATGAAGATCCCAAGAAAATGAAAATGGATCTCAAAGAAATGAGAGAGGTTTTTTCTCACAAAAAACCAATATACAAAAGCCTCTTCTAGTTTGTACACATTGTTTTTTTTTTGAGAGATATGGGTCAATCTTTGAACAACATATTTCCAGAAATTTCTCTCTTTTCCAACCACCTCACAAATTAAAATTTGAGATAGGAGAAGAGGTTATTAGATCCATCTTTTGAGGATCTGAAACTGCTTGTAAAGTCTATAAAGCCTATCAATTTTATAGACCGAGGGGTTCGACTCTGGAGAGAAAGATACTACACTACTTCTATAATAGACTTTCTTTATGATATAATACTGATCACAAGTTTCTCTCATTTATTGATGTCAGATTTCCATTTCTTTCTTTTCCTGTACTTTCATGGTTGTTATTGATCTATGTTTATCTAATTGCTGGTGAATGTCATCTCATCTTGTCAATTCATAAACATTGATTGATTAGTAATCACTGCTATCTTTATTCAACCCATCATACATAAAATCTGGTTGATAAGCATAGCCTCCTTCACCCACCAGTAAGCTATCCATCTGATTATTGATTCTTGAGAGCATTGTCTCATCTGGTTGTACATATTTGACTGTCTTGACACCAATCAAGTAGGTTAGTATTTCCCATTTGATCCAAACAAAAAACACCAAATCATTTACACTTTAAGTTACCATGCTTCTTCAAGCTACAACCTGAGAAGGACTCCTGGAGTGATAACAAATTGGCGCCGTTGCCAGGGAGAGGAGATTGAAGCTCAGCTTCCTTGGGACATGACATAGATATATCTTTGATGATATACAAGGTCTGTACATATTCTCGATTGTAATCATCTATCTGGCGACTCCATGAAGGATAGATTCAGTGGTGACTCCGTTGTTCAGAAATCTGTTGGCGAATCCACTGGTATGAAATGAACAAGAGGTATGCATTCTATGATTTTTCAAAGATTGTTGGTTTCCCTAATCCAATGCCTAGTAGAGATGAATGGGAAAGAAGTATTCCCAGATTTTGAGGAGAAGAGTGGGAAGTGCCAGCTGAATACTTGCTATATTTTCATGACTTTATTCATCGGCTTGAAATTATACACGAGGATGTTCAAATTAATCTCTTCAGGTTTTGATTAGAGGGGATTGCTCGTGATTGGTACCGGTCTCTTCCTCTTTCAAGTGTCAGTTCTTTGGCAGATGTGTTTTGTAAAGATCAATTTCCAGATGACTTTCTCTATCCCGAGTGTTGTCATGAATTCAATCTTTTTAATAAATATCCAAACATTAATGAAGACTTTGTTGCTGTAGAGAACATCCTTCATTATGATTGAGGGATTGTTGATCCACATTATAATAACCATAGTGATGCTTTTGACATTGTATTAAATTCATCTATTAAAGACGGTTGTCATAAAGAAAATATTATTTCTTTTGAAAATCCAAAAGACAATGAACAGATTTTTATATCAGCATGTAACAATTTTGGATCTGTAGCAAATAGTAAGGATAGCCTTCAACTTTCAGATTGGCAGACAAAGGGAAATCACAACAGATATTGGGAAAAAGATGATAAGCAGATTTTTTCAGCACGTGACAGTTCTGGATCTGCAACAAAGGTTGAGCTATCTACATTCAACACTCAGATCAGTGAAAGTAGTCAACAACACCAACAACAACAACATTTCAGTTCTCAGTTGGAAGAACAAGAATACTATCTTTCTCCTTGTGAACATGTTGTTTCACATTATGAAGAACAAGGTGATATTGTTCCAAATCTTTTTCAAGATCATATTGATGATAATTCTATGCATGAATCTTCATCCCTGTCATTAGAATTTGATCATGATGTTTCCATTTTTGACAAACATAGTGATACAGAAGAAGATTTTAAGTTTTGTGGAGATTTGTTT
>SNQJ01S0066453.1:0-25051 GCA_010110895.2 Picea sitchensis | reverse complement strand
TTTCCTTTTCAATAACCTTCATCATTTCTCTTTTTCTTATGAGGACATTTGTTAGAAAAATGACCAATACCATCACAATTAAAACAAATTAAAGGAAGCTTACCTCTATACCTACCATTGGTTCCCTTGTTTAGTCTTTTGATGAACTTGGCCACTTCTTCATCATCTTCCGAGATGTCGTTGCTGCTGCTATATTCATCTTGTTCATTTTTATTTTGATTTGATCTTTTGGATGCTTCGAAGGGTACTTCTTTTACATATGGATTTTCCTGTTCAGTTCTCATTTCATATGGTGTGGAGATTCCATGTAGTTCGTCCATGCTTATTGAGTTTAGATCTGATCTTTCTTCTAGTGCTGATATCTTAAGGTTGAATCTCATAAGAAGAGATCTTAGTACCTTTTGAACAATTACAGATTCTTCGATTTCTTCTCCCAATCCGATGATTGCATTCACAGTTTCATCGACTCTTAGGAAGTAGGCTGCAATATTCTCATCTTCCTTCATTTTTAGTTTTTCGAACTGACCTCTGTAAGTTTGAAGTTTTTCTTCTTTAACTTTTGTATCTCCTTCATAAATATTTCAAATCTTGTCCCAAATCTCTTTGGCGGATTTATAATGTGAAACTTTGGTGAATACTGTTTCACTAAGACCATTCAAAAGTGCATTTGTAGCTTTGGAATTATTCTGACCAAGTTTCACTGCTTTGTCATTTGTTGGTGGAACTGCTGGTACTGTGTATCCATCTACAATTGATTGCCAAATTTCAAACCCTTGTGCTTGTATATATGTCTTCATCCTTATGCTCCAAAAAGCATACTTTTGTCCATCAAAGTGTGGTATTCCATTTTCATATGAGTTGGTACTCTCCATGATCTACCTTTCAGTGGTTAAACTGATTTATGAAGGAAACTACTCTGATACCAATTGTTGGATTACTGAGAGGGGGGGTGAATCAGTGATAGCATAATTATAATCCTTTTTCTCCAAATAATCCAAGTTTTATATCAATGTAGAATTATTATCCAATAATGAACAATAAGAAATGAACAATCACACACATACACAATACATGAGTGTTTTACGTGGAAACACAAATTGGGAGAAAACTACAGAATGTTTTATCTTATATGTCTTGAATAATTACATTCATTGGAAGAACCAACTTCCTTTGTTTTCCAGCTGCAACTGGAAGGAGGCTCCAACCCCCTAGTTTCTCAGGCTACAACATGAGGGAAGCTCCAACTCCCCAATTCTCTAGCTACAACCAGAAGAAGGCTACAACCCCCTATGTTCTCTGGCTACAACTGAAAGGTGGCTACAACCACCTGTCCTTGCCCCGTCCAACCGCCCTAAAGTAGAAATAGAATGATGGAACCACTGCCACACTATCACTGTGAGATATACTACTATAAACCTGTACCAATAACCTGAACCATGCATCAACCTGTACCTCATCCTGTACCATAAACAAGTGCATCAACCATACACCAACCTATACCAAACAATATGTAATCAACCTGTACCATAAACAAGTGAAACCAACCATGTACCAAGTATGTACCAATCATGTGTCAAGTACTCATCAACTATTACTCATCAATATGTACCAACATCATCAACTATACACCTCATGTATGTGCCAACTCATCAACTACTTGTCTCAACCATGTACCCAACTTGTACCTCAACCAAAATCCCTCATCGATTTCATCATCCAAATATGATTTGTAAATCTATAATAGACTTGGTGTATATGATCACATACCTGCAAACCTTCCTTAACTTTAACAACAAGAGACTCACATTTTCATCAAACGTTTCTTTAGTCTCATAAGACTAGTTTTGGATTAGTTAACAACCCCAACTTGAAATAATCATAACTTTGTACTTGTAGTGAATAAAGATATGAAACTAATACACAATTTTATTCAATGTGTTTTATGCAATTCCTCTAGGTGTCACTACTTTGAACCTCTCAGAAAAGGAGTTATGGTAAAAATGGCACACCTTGCTGAATTCTGGCTTATTCTAGAGAGAGACCTTGTAGAGCGTGCCCCACACAGAATATTTGTTGAATTGATATGAAACTGTTACACCGAATAATACAGACTGTAATCTAACCAATTTTTTTTGTCTTACTAAATTTGGATCTATTATGAATAAGTTATGACGTTTTTACCCGAAACACCTGTTTTTGATTAGTTTCAGGACTAGCCACAAACCCTATTTTCCACAGAGTGTAATTCCAAAAATACAACGACCCACAACCTAAATTTTTTACCACAGATACTTGGATATGTTTCCTCAATGACATAGCATTTTCAAGGTCTGAATCATTCTAGAAAAAATTTATTGCGAAAATGGTGAGATGACCTGAAAAAAACATACCTTAGAAAGCATCATCAAAAGAATTTATCCTTCCTTGAATTCCAGCCTTCTTTTCTTCACTTTCCTCAGAAATTCGGGTTAGATATCTTTTGGTTACCTCAAATACCTATAGGTATTCAATATTCTCAAGTGTGTCTTAAATGAGAGAGCCTTTCCTCTTATTTATACTCTCCAAGTAGCTTTCTTAAAAACATCTTCTAGGTCACTTTGCCCACTTTCCTTATTTTAGGGTTAACCCACTTCTAATTTCTCCATTAAATTTATTATTGAATTAATTTATTTTGTATTCATTTTGAATTATAGTACACTCATCACTTCACTTTATTATTTACCTTTTAAAATCTCTTAAACCACTTTGACTACTTTGACCTTTTGGGGCTTCTAGATGACATATGAGGGTCCTCTAACTTCGTAAGGCCATAACTCTCAAACTGTGAGGAGTTATGTGATGTTCCATATACCAAAAAAAATGGAATGACATGTAATATCCATATAGAATAGTATTACATGAAAATATATCAAAAATCATACCATTATCCATCAAACAAACTTGGGTCCATTACCCAAACCTAGGTTCTCCAACTTCTCATGGCCATAACTCTCTAACCGTGAGGAGTTATGTGACGTTCCACATACCACCAAAAATGGCATAAAAAACACTATCCATCTAGGATAGTTTCACTGAAAAATTCACTAGAGTTTATCTCATTATTCCATAAATAAGCATGGGTTCTCTAACCATACTTCTAGGATGACTCAATCCACAAAGCGTCTTCCTGTGAGGGATTTCACCATAAGGGGACAAATTTAGAGTTCATCCATTTCTACTTATTATCAACCATGACAAGACAATAATGAGTCATCTTTACATCAAACAATCTTGGGTCCATTACCCTACCTTTGTGCTATGAGGCTTTCTTCAAGGGTTGACATCAATGACAACCAACTTTAATCAACATAAGTAAACCTGTTGGGGCCATGGATGCTTGTTGGCAATAGGTCCATGCTTATATGATACCAATGTAACTTCTTCAGAGATATGGACACTCATTGGCAATGAATAAATGTCGGGAAAAAGAGATGAGGAATATATTGTGGTCTTAAAACAATTAGGTATGAGCCTCTGTGGTGTTCTAATCCTCCCATATTCTCAAAATAAATCAACTAATCCCATTTTTAATGTTCTCTCTCTTGAATTATCCTGAAGACCACCAAGCACAATCACTATATCCTTATCCTTTCTATAGAGAAGTATTTGTGGGGTTCACGGTATTGGTCAGTCTGTAACTTTTGTGGAAAATTCAAAGACTTAAGAAATACTTTATTTTGGTTAATTTGAAACATAGATAACTAGTTCTCCCATGCAAGTCACCATTTATTGTGAGAACACAACCACCCCACCAAAACTATTAGTTTTGGTGGGGACCCATCCTACCAAAATTTTGCAAGGAATTACTCTTTACCTACCTAATTATTTATTCACTTACAAGCTTAATGATTGCATATGGTCACCGAAGCTAGAGAGAAGAAGCTCTTCGTCAATATCCAAGTTCATCTTTTCAGACCTTTCCCACATTCCTCCATAAGCTCCAATTTTTTTTCAAAAGTGAATCATTAACAAATACATAGATTCTCCCCCCCCCTTTTTCGATACATACGATCTTGGTCCTTATCTTTTCATCGTCAGTTTTCTTCCCACTCTTCAACGCTCCCGAGACCAAAATCTTGACGATGATGGCTTTATAATATCATCGTCGAGGAAAAAATGGTCAAAGATGACATTTCTTAAGTTTTTCTTAAATGTCGACGACAAAGCACCCCTATTTATAAATCCATGTCATCGTCCAAAAGACACGACGATATTGGTTCCTAAACCCACATTAACATGATTTGTTACTTGGGCCCCATTTCCCTGTCACTTCATGATGCCACCTTTAGGCTCCCATGTGGAAAGCTCCTATTCGCTGATTCTTTTTGGTGAACAATTTTCATCGTCAATAAATACTTCAGGGTTATGTCTCTATTCTTGCATTTGAAAAATGCCGACGACGACACGATTAAATGTATTATCGATTACCAACCATTAATCTCATCCTATGATTGAAATCTATCTAGTGATCGCTGACTACATCCTGGCTGTTAAAACAACACTTCCCCTTACCCGATCCACACGACTATTTTAATGTAATTCCACAATGATAATGGAGAGGATTTATTTAGGTGACCGAATTAATAAGTTTGTAAGATTAATTCCAATCGTTAGCACTTTCCTCGAGGATAATGACAAAATTAAAGGTTTATAATTGGAAGATGGATCTATAATCTTTATAAAATAAGATTTTCCCTTACAAAATTTCGAGGACAACAACTTATCGACAATGCTTTCCCCCTATTTGTTCCACTCCTCCAACGATATGATTAACAATTATGATCCTTGAACTATTTGTGAAAATATTTATGGCACCATGTATGACTTTGACCGAGTCAAAGATGTAACACATTTCTTCATTAATTGCACAAGGATTTGGAGGGAATTTGGGAAACGTTAAAACACTATAGACTAAATTTAACCTACTTGTTTGTATTACCACTAAGAAGAGTAGACACTACTATTGGAAAAGTCTGGTCAATTTCTCTACTGATTGTTATCTTTGGTGTACAAGTAAGTATTTCGTAAAACATTTAACAACTTTTATATGTATTAATGTGGTAATGCACTTATTTTTTTTAATGGTATGGCTTATGTAGGAGGCAAATTTTCTTGAATGAAAACCAGAAAAGGGAAACTCCAAATACCCACCACAATTGTTCCTACTACAGTTTCAGATTCTTTCAATATCTCTGATACAAACAACCATAATGGATTGGAACATTACCTCAACTATTATGATATTTTTGACATGTTATAGAATGAAATATTCTTGCCCGATGATACAAACAGTGACGAATACAAAAGTATCCTCAAAAGTGACATCCACATAGTAGTTTCTCTCCCATAAATATTTCCTTACAATGATGTTGCGAGGTGGTGTTTTGCACATTTACAAAAAGATACAGGATTGATAGTCAATGCTTTGGGCCTCCCAATTTCCTTGCTCAAGATAGAAGATGCCAAGGTTCGATATAAGACCCCGAAACCCACTATTGCGATGAATGAGTCAATCCTGGACAAGTTTGGGGTTGATCACAATGAATTTGAAATCCTTATGGAAGATTGGTTTGTCGATGAGGAATGGCCAACAAAAAAGGGAGAAAGAAATGTCCCAACACAATATTTAAAAATCCCTAATAGAATTATGAATTATATGATTCACAAACTCTATGGTGAAGAAACCAACACCCATTTCATGATGGAATGGTTTCCTATGGCGTATACAATGGCTAAAACCTACAAATATTTCAATTGGGCTAGCATCATATCGTTCAACATTGCAAATCTAGTTTTGGACCCTAAAGGTATGAAAAATCCTGGTTTTTACATGTCATCCTATCTTATAGAAGCAATTTGTGTGGCCAACTATTTTCTTGCCTTTAAGTGGGTTTGGACCCCAGATCAAATCCCTATTCACGTGTATTATTCTCAAATATGCGAGGCTAACTACAAAGAACATTTTTATGATATTTGTGACACTTTTCTCGCTCCCTTGCACAAATCCATCTTTGGTTTTTACCCACATAGGATTTCCCCAGGAGCTATCAAATCCCTAAAAGGAATCGAGGACTGGTACTTGAAGAAGTATTATACCTATGTTAAAATATTTGGGGCCACAAGACCACCACATCTGTTACCCAAATATGTGCCTGATAAACTACTGGCGAGAGAGATAACCTATTAGACAATAGAAAAGGGAGTTACTGCTTATTTATCCGAGAAAAAAAAATGATATTAACCTATTTTTCCTGTTCACATAGGCCTATTTTCTCTTTAGAATAGGAAACACGCCAAAAAGGAGGCTGAAATACTAAAATAATTATGTCTCTATGTTGGGGAACCAAAATATCATGACCCCCAAAATGTAGTATATGAACATATGAGGGCGGTTAAATTAGAACCACTGATTATGCATGAATCCAAGTTTGTAGAGGATCTTTTCCAGGGAGCCTTATGTTTTGAAGAGGCAGTAGAAAGACTCACCATTTATAAAGCTAAAGAACAACTAAGGAAAGAGGAAGATCAATATATAACCTTGAGGATATAATAGTTTAAATCCCTGCTCCTAAAAGATAAAGAAAGATTGGAAACTAAAGAACAAGAAAAGAAAGGAAATGAAGTAGAATTGGCAATAAAAGATGATGAGGCCAAGGAAAGGTACCAACAAAGAAAGAGGAAAGAGGTCGAAGAGAGCCATGCCAAGATGCAAATAACCAAAGCTAAGGATATTTCCTCAGAAATAAATAATGGGGATAAATCAACGAGTGTAGAGCCAAAGAAGGAAAAAGAAGTAAGTGTAGAGCAAGTAACATTGATCACACATGAAGACGCGAGGAAGAATAAGGAAGACTAAAAAAGGAGTAATGCTTCCAAATATCAAGAGAATAGACCAAAAGACAACAATGCAATTGTGACAACAGGCCATGACACTAACCTATTCGACACCTTGATAGAAGAATGTACTCCAGTGGAATCCATTCTAGGAAGTTTATCAATCACATTTGTAGGACTAGGTTTTGAAGGTGTAGTCGTCGATGTTGGTGACTACTAATACAACCATAATACTAGATCCATCAAGAAAAGAGAACCTAAGAGGAAAAGAGTGAAGGATGATACAAGTCATGAGACCCATGAAATAAGTGTAAAGTGGAAGGCATGACCAGACCTTAAAGACAATGTAATACAAGCAACTTCAACACTTAGTGCCTTTGCCGGTGTAAATATTATGTCAGTTCATGAAATCATATAATCTCTTGATACAACAAAATCCAATGTTATTGAGTTAGAAACAACCTTGGAGAATATCAAGGATGACATGGAAAGCGAGTTCATAAAAGAGATCCTGGAAATAGAACGGATCCATAATAATGAGATACTGAAGAAACTCCAGTTCCAAGAAAGGGAACTAAAAGAAGAATTCAATGAAATAACTTCCCTCAACCAAAAAGCACATTTATATGAGATCGAAAAAATCAAAGCTGCACATACCCAAGATGTCACAAGACTCAAAGGTGAGTAGTATGAGATAAGTACTTACAATGAAAATATTGACGAATAAATCAGAATATTGCAATAGGATAATGACCTCTTAAATAAAACTGTAGAATAGAACCAAAGTTAAACAATTTCTCTAGACATTATAAAAGGAGAAGCCATCAAGATGAATGAATGACCCAGGGACTTGTAGAATAAATCCTTCTATGTACTAAAAAAAATGCATAAAACCAAATCTGATCAAATGAAGTTGAGTATGCAGGTGAAGGATATGTAAGAAAACTACCAAAAGGCCCAAGAGGCCTACAACAAAATTGGGTGTATGAAAATCCACCAGGCCCGCCAAGAGGCCTACAAACAAAATTCACATCAATGGTGGTGATTATCTGACGAACCCCCACTTTACTAATAAACTCCTCTACTTGTGTATTCATATAAGCAAAGAATCATAGATCTTCAACTATTGAATTCGTGTATTGTGATGATCAAAGAGATTAAGAACACCTAAAAGCAGGTCATTGTAACAAGAAAAGAGCCATGGAAGTCATTCAATTGCCTACTCACAAAATTTGGAATGGATCCCCTAAGAGATTTGGAGAAGGCATCATCAACTCAAAAAAGGTAGAAGACGTGGAAAGATGGAGAAACCTCAACATGAAGTCAATTGAAGTCATCAGTGAAGTTAATGCAAAGGTTATAGAGACAAGGTTAATACAAACCTCTAGGTTAATTTTTCTTAACTGAATATTCCTTGCAATGTGTACATCACAAATTGAAGACAAAAATTACTACCCTCATCTGCAACAATGAAACGAATATTGAAAGGACACATATCTACTGAGTGGATACTATACTCGAGGATTTCAAGATGTGGAAAAACTTCATAGACAAGATGAAACCGCCAAGGCCCACTTGATTATTATATTGTAACCATATTTTGCATTAGAATCATATTTTTGTAATTATTATAGTACCCTAATCAGGAAAGAGAACCGAAGCGTCATCTCATTCCTTTGATATTTTTACAGTTAGAAAAGTATGAAAATCTTCTCTTCATATTCTATAAAAGAGATGAATGTAAAAAGGAAAGGACTTTTGTTCTTTTGCAATTCAGATGGTATTAATACTTTCGTTTGAATAAAAAGAAAGAGGCATTTTGGAGACATGTTATTCTGGTGAATGTGTTTGATATTTTTCTTAATGATTTACTATTTATCTATATTCTATGAGTTTAATTGTGTGAACTATTTCTGTAGTTTTCTCTCGGGCATATATTATCACTTTTTTCCTTTACTAAATAGAGTCATAATGTTATTAAACCTGAGCGCAATTATTGGTTAACATGTTAAACTGCATTACAAATTTAATCATCATTTGAATGTATGAATTCTTTATAATTCAAAAGATATCATTCTTGACTGTGTTTAATCCCCATTAGTTGGCTCCTGACCATGATAAGATTAATTTAGTGTAGAACTACATCTTAGTTTAGTTTTAGCTAGCATCATCTTAGTTTAATTTTAGATTTTAATTCATCTGAGAACCTTGAGTTCTCAGATTCATATTTAGATAGTTAATTTAGAGTGGCAACATGGCTAATATTCTGGTCAGAAACCTTATCCCAAAAGAGAGTGGGTCTAATTTGGACCTGCGATTGGGCGTTCTCCCTTCCCTGTTTGAACGAGTCATTTGGGCCCGTAAACATAAAGTCTACTGGATGAACATCAAAGAACTCAGAAACATAGGAAGAAATGTTAGCCAAAAGGCAAAAAACATAGGTGCTTGTTGAAGATGAAGATCAATAATCACAAGAAGAAATCCTCAAGAAGTGATAAGAGAACCTACTATAATTCAACAAATCCTTAGAGTGAAAAAACTCAAAGTGGAAAGGAATATTTGGATACAGACCAATAAAATCATATGGATCATGTTCATCAGTTCATGTCTACCAGGAAGATGCGTGCAAATATCAAACAAAATATTCTTCCTAAAATATTTGATCAAGAAACATCTCAGACCAGAATGCTGTCTGTTGTAGACTATGAAAAGCGTAGATTGAATATAACAGTGATGGAGCCAAAAGAACAAAAGAATGTGACAAATATATCTATTGATCTTAATGTAGTTCACCCACTGGATAAAATAGATCTACATAGATATAATGGAGAGATTCTAAACATAGATTTAATGATAGCCACTCGTAGAATCAAGAAGCTACAAGCCATAAATGAAAAGATTAGAAATGAACTGAAAAATGAAAAGTTAGCTAATGAAACTAAGAAGATAAGAGTGGAAGAATTGGAACAATAGGTAATGGATCTAGGAGCTAATCCACAATGTGCAACATCTGTGCAATATTTGATGAAAACAAAATATATAAAGATCCAGGCACTGCAGAAAAGGATCAATATCCATGGAATTGAACATGTCCAGACTCTAGAATTATAGGTTATCCAAAAATAAAAGGATCAATTCCTGAAAAAAAAATGATACAGATGGAAGAACAAATTGAATTATACGAGAAGCAAATTGAAATCCTAAAGAAATTATCTTCTTCATCACATGCAACAAAATCAACCGATCCAATAGATTGGTTATCAAGAGCATAAAAAAAATTGAACCTGAAGGGAGATGAAATTGAAAAGATGAAGAAAATGATCTTAACACAAAAAGAAGAAATCAAGGATAAGGATAAAATTATTGGAGAATGCCATAAGATGAAAGCTAAGATGCTAGCAGACATTGAACAAATGAAGAACAAGTTATGTGGCAAACCATTTCTAATACGATCTAGACACATTATTTGGGATGGAATCATTAATGAAGTTGGCAAGATTTGAGATTACTTCAAAATAATTGATGACGAGATCCCATTGAAAGATGAAGCATATGACACTATAAATAAAGCATTCCAAGAATTAGGAACTAGACCTCAAGTTTCTACTAGAGTTATTAAGTTCCTAAATTCCAATTCTAGTGAAGTACTGAAAATTAAAGGTGTGAAAGATAGAACCACAATGGTGATGGAGGATGAAAATATTTTCACAAAAATAATTTTGTTACAACAAGCTCATAATAAATGTATAATGGTGAAAAGAAACATTGAATCATTCACCAAAAAAATTGAAAATATAGTAAAGATGGGATTGCCTTCAAAATGGGATGATAAAGGAAAGCTTCTATCCTTTGAAAGTTATAGAAATACTTTATTCATAATCAGAGAGAGTGAAGAAAATTTCAAAGGAATGGTCGACAATTTGAGAGGGCAGATCATTGTGGATTTACTCAAAGATGATTTCTATCTTCTCTAGCAAATCAAAAACCTATTTTCAATCCCTCCTACATACAAGAAACACAATGATATAGACATTGCATACATGAAAATGAAGTCATCCAACTATCCATCAAATGAAACTTGGAAGCTTCTCATCCAACAATTAACCGAACGAGTCATTGGGACAGTTGAAGAAAATCAGGGATTTCAATTGATATCTTCCAAATCTTTCTATTTTTAGAAGTCAAATATTTCTTTGTATATGAAGAGCTGTGAAATAGGATTGAATGACCACATCTGGTTATGATCTATTTTTTATAAAGTCTAAGAAAGACTCAATAAAGAGAGACATTTTCCTCAGGAAAGGATTAGATGTTTAATAAAATTTTGCAGGCTTAGAGTGATTCTAAATTTCTATGTCTCAGTCCATGTGATTCCTGTTCTTGATGTTATCTCCATGTCCATAATTTCTTCTTGAATGTATTTGATCCTATAATTGTGATAATTTAGTACAATAACTACTATTACAACATGCAAACAAATCATTAAATATACATATTTCTTAGACGTATTGTGAGTATTGAATAGACCCGTGCTTAATTCATTATGCCTTGTGAATAGAAAATACTTGTTATTTTTTGTTCATATTATATTCTTAGTTTTAGATACATATTTTGTGACAATTTCTGCTATTGACAGGGTAAAATAACATTTATCAAAGAAGATACATTATTTTACATTTTGTTTTGTCTTTCTTAATTCTTCTTCTATTTGTGTAAAGATTTGATTGTCTTAAACATAGAAATTGTGCCCTCAATTCTTGATCTCCAAAATAATGAAGACCAATGATTAGAACCTAAGGAAAACAAACAAAACATTTCATTTTAGAACAAAAAAACTTAGAAAAAGTAAAATGGATGCCTTGGCATAGTTTCCTAGCTAGAAACATCTCAAGGGTTAAAACACACACCAAATCAGATGAAAGAGTTTGGGGGGTTGGGACTCCATGAGAGGGAAATGGGGGCCAAGGGCCTAAGGAATAGGGGCTAAGTCAAGGGGGATTGAGTCCAAGGAATAAAATAATATTATTCCTAAGTCCTAAGTCATGTGATATTATTTTATCCCAAGTTCCTAAATGTTGGGAAAGAATCACCAAGTGGAGTGAAAGGCAGTTCCTAGAGTGACAAGTGTCAAGCTAGGAACATTCAAATATAATGTTGGGAATTAGTGTAATTCCATAATTCACTCAATCATTCGATCATCTGTACCTTTTCTAAATATGAAGCTAAATTTGATTGTTACCCAATAAATCCTTATTGGTTTGGGCCAAAGAAACTATTTTTCAGGCCCGTGGAGCATTCTCTCTGGGTGAGAGAATTGCTAGGAATAGGTTTCCCTACGTGTTGAGCTAGTGGGTGCTGAAATCCTTGAGGAACCTTATTTTCCAAGTTCCATAGAGATCTAATAATTCCCAGGTGACATGTTTTTGAAGCCATGGAAGGGAAATGGGACAGCCAAAGGATTGTTGAGCAGAGAAGGGGTACACTTCCTGGGGTGGGAAAGGCTATGGGGAATGAGAGACTGTGAGTTGGGAACTATTGCTGGAGTTGGAACCCGGGCATATAGTTTAGTGTGTTGTTTTTCAGACCTTAGTTTGGCTTAGGTAGCCTTTACCCTGATGGAGTCATAGCCCTAGCTCAGGGGTGAATTATTATTGAGAGTGTATGAACAACATAGTCTATGATTGGGAGGAACGCCTAAGGTATGCAACTAGTCGGTGAATTGATTAAAATATAAGTGTCTTTTATGTTTAATGCATGGTTAATTATTTTAAATTTGTTATGGTATAACTGGTATATATTTATGCATGTATATAAATATTTAGGATTGCATAATTGTGCTCATATGTAGGGAATTCCACTAATAAATGATATTAGAGGAAATTTTTTGTTTGGCCTAGCTCAACCTGGATGGATGGGGACATTAAAATTAAAGGTATTCAAGATGAGTGTTTGGATTTTCTTAATTTGATGGGGGATGGATATGTTTGTCAACTGCAATATATTGTGATTTGTGAGTTATGTAAACGATATTCAACAGGTAATAATAAACAAGGAAGGGGGTCTTGGGAAATCCTTTCAAGGATTAGTAAATCATCAGGGAGTGTGGTTACTTGAGTTGAAATTGGGAATTTGTTAGATAATTTTAAAATTGACATCCTTCTCTAATTTCCCAACTGGATACCATGAAAATCAAGAAGAAGCAAGATGAAGAAACATTACCCAAGTTGGATATATTTTGTTCAAAATGTCATAAGAAGCATCCCTTTTGTGAGTGTCCCTTGCATAGTGTAGAAATTTGTGCTATATGTGATAAATACTATGATACAATAAATTTTCCTTCACTACCTAGAGTGCAAACAATTTATCAAGGAACAAGTGAAGGAGTTGCATAACTTTGTATAATAAATCGAAAGAGACCTTGGGAAAATCATCCGATGGGTATTCATCCAAATCCTTATTAATATTATAACACACTCTGGGACAACCAACAACACTTGAAAAACCCCTTTTCTACTTGGTATCCACCAACATCATGGCTACAATGGACCCCCCAAGGTCAAAGCCAATCTTGGCAACAAGTTTGACGAGGTTCTTTCCCTTGTGGAAATATGTCACAACAACATCCACAATAGTTTGCTCCTCATCCACAACTTCCATTTCAATAGGAACAAACTCAACCACAATTACAATCACCACCATCCCAACCATCCCAAAATACAAATCAAATTCCTACCAACCCATTCGTAACCCAAATAATAAAGTAGCTCAACACACTTGCAATGCTGAGTTACCCAGTTATATGACCTATCTTATCTCCCATGTAGATCTTCAAGATATTCATCTTCAATTAGGGAAGGTAGTTAATCCAACTTATCCCATCATTGAAGAACAAGATGATGGGGATAAAATTGTGGAATCAGATAATCCAACTTCTCCTATAATTTTGGAACAAGATGATGCAGAAAAAATTGTTGAATCAAATGACCCAACTATTAAACCTTTCATAGTAGAACAATTTGGTTCCCTAGAAAAATCAGATCCACCAAGACATGTCCAAACTCCCCCATATCATGAAAGGTTAGCCATTGAAAAATCCATTAAACAACTTGAATTTGATTTCCTTGGGGAATTGAAAAATGTTTGTGTTAAAATTCCTTTGTTCCAGGCCATAAAATACATATCAATCTATGCTAGAGCGATTAGAGAATTCTGTTTGAAGAAACATGACGAAAATGAAAGGATCCTCCAAAAAGTTGAAGTACTTTGTCATTTAGTTGACTTGATGCTTGAAAACATACTCACTAATAAGTACACAAATCCATGAAGTATTATTGTAGATGTTCACATTATTAACATTTGCATCTCAAATACTCTAATATATCCCTTGAGCTGTTATAAATGTCATGACTAAAGAGACAATGAAAATTTTTCAAGTAAATAATCTTTGTCAGACCACTACTTTTCTCTAGTTATAATATTGATCCACTATAAAACTTGAAGGTGTAGTTATATTTGTAGAATCATGGGAATATCCTGTTGATTTCATGGTTCTACAACCCAAATCAAAACTTGGGCGATACCCCTTGATTTTGGGAAGGCCCTGGTTGGCCATAATTGTTGCCTTTATTGGGTGTGGATCTAGTGATATGACTATTTCCCAGGGTACTTCTACAAAGAAAATTACATTATATCCACCAAATAAACCAATTCCTTCTCATGAAACACCTATATGGATAGGAAATGGGGATAGTGATGATGACAAATTCCAACAAGTCTTTATGATTGAATCAACTCTTTTATTTAGAGAAAAGACTGAAGATGATATTATTTGTGATCTTATCACTAATCCTTATTCACCTACTAATCACATCATGAATATTATATAAGTAACACAACATTTCACTGCAATCCAAAAATAATTTCAATCAATTCCAACTTATATGTATGCCACATATGAAATACATAACACACATGTAGAAATATTTGCGGGAAAAACACTCAACATAAATCCTCAATTAGAAGAACCACAAAAACAAAGGTTGATTGAGTTGTTACAATTGCGTGCTAAGGCATTCATTTGGTATTATACATATATGAAGGGGATTCATCCTAGTCTGTGCACACATCACATGTATGTCTAGGATAATTTTCCACCAATTAGACAATCTCAACGAAGGATGAATCTCACACTTCAAGAAATAGTCAAAACTGAGTTGGAAAAACTATTAGATGTAGATTTCATTTATCCTATTCTGATAGTAAGTGGGTTTCAACATTTGTTATCATTCCGAAGAAAAATGGGAAACAAAGGGTTTGTGTGGATTATAGAGAACTAAACAAGGCCACCTCTAAAGACTACTTTCCTTTGAAATTCTAGATTACTTGTCAGGAAAGAAATAAATTTCTTTCATTGATAGATTGAGTTGTTGGAGTTACTTCACACACACCTAGGATTTATTTTTCCTAAGGTTATTCCTTGTTTATTAGTAATAATTAGTTATTATCCAGGCTCCTATATTTTAGGAGAGAATATTCCACTTGGAGAATATTCTCTTTCAGTTGACACTTCAGTTTGACTAGTTGAGTTGAATTTAGATTTTGCATTGGTTTTGTCACCATGGAACATTGGGATCATCACCAACTCACAACTCTTTGTTCAGTCAGTTAACTGAAGACTAGTTGACTAGTTAACTCAGCTAGGTGTCAGTTCACTCCCGTAATTGCCTGAGAGACTAGACTAGGTGACAATTTACTCTTGTAACTATTGGTGTGTGTCCAGATCAATCTAGACCACCACTATGGCTCATTAGTTACTCATGTATCCTATATCTATAGTAAATTATTCACTCTTTGAGTGCGAAATACGGTTAATGAGAATTCTTCCATTCTTTCTATCTTGCTTCTTCTTTCTCAATTTCTCTCTACAGATGTGTGTGGTATTTTCTATCTAGATCTATTATGTGCAGGTTCAACACATTTACATGGTATCAGAGCCGATGGACTGCTAAGAAAAAGCTACACCAAATCATTTTTTGAAGGTACAAAATATTGAAGACAACAAAAAGATGGATTATTCGTCGAAAATAATTCTCACGCCTCATAACTATTTGGAATGGAAGCCAAAAATTCTGCTTCATCTTAGATGTAGAGGCTTGTACCAAATTACTATGGAAATGGAAGTAGAGCTTGATTGTTCCAATGAGAAAAATGACTTTCTCAATAGACAAGATATGGCCATAGGAAGTATCGACATGTCTGTTTCTCCCGAAATTTTCCATCAAGTATATGAAGAATCACAAGGATTAACTCCAAATGAATTATGGACCAAATTGGAGGTTCTATTTGGGAATAAATAATATTGTGAAGATTTCATGCAAGAGGTTGAACAAATAGAGCCAGAAGAGAAGCCATCAAAAGATCAAGTTTCTTATTATGAAGAGTCTTCTACAAACGTTTTTGTAGAAATTAGTATTCCATTAATTGAAGATGACGTCTACTCCATTTCAGATTTGTTTTCTGAAATTCATGTGGAAGATATATGGCATGCATATCAGGAGTCACATGCAAACACTGTTGCATGCACCATGCATGCATCTCAGGAGAAAAAAAGAGAGACGTGCACATCAGACGCCATTATTATATTTTCTGAGAAAAATTTACAGAAACTAATTGGATATTGATTTCCTCTTGGGAAAATATCCAATTTCAAAAAAGAAACCGTCCGAAACCGAGTCCGGAAAGTGAAGTTATGATTTTTTTAAAATCAACAAAATTTCAACGCTTTTCTGGAAACGGCCGCACGGTTTTCAAAATTTCATCCAAAATTTATTTGGATATTATTCATTACAAGAATATAAATTGGATATGTGTGGACATCTCAATGATTCATATACTTCATCAGATCTGTGCAGACATCTACATCTTCAACGAGTACACACTTGCACAGTTGCGAGGTCTTCTTGGAGTGAAGGACAAGGTTGCTTAGCAACTGCTTTTTGTTCCTTCTCATTTTTCTCAATTTTTTTATGCATTGTAATTTGAGGGGGGGTTTTTCCCATGAGGTTTTCCCTCTTTCCTCGTTTAGTTCAATGTATCTTTTGTATTTGGGTACCTAACATGGCCTTGTTTCGAGGACCCATTCTTTATTTTTACCATAGTGATGTTCAGGGGGGGTGTTGGAGTTACTTCACAGACACCTAGGATTTATTTTTCCTAAGGTTATTCCTTGTTTATTAGTCATAATTAGTCATTATTCAGTCTCCTATATTTTAGGGGAGAATATTCCACCTGGATAATATTCTCTTTCAATTGACACTTCAGTTTGACTAGTTGAGTTGAGTTTAGATGTTTCATTGGTTTTGTCACCATGCAACATTGGGATCATTGCCAACTCACTACTCTTTGTTCAGTCAGTTAACTGAAGACTAATTGACTAGTTAACTCAACTAGGTGGCAGTTCACTCCTGTAACTGTCTGAGAGACTAGACTAGGTGGCAATTTACTCTTATAACTGTTGGTGTGTGTCCAGATCAATCTAGACCACCACTATAGTTCATTAGTTACTCATTTATTCTATATATATTGTAAATTATTCACTCTTTGAGTGTGAAATATGGTTAATGAGAATTCTTCCATTCTTTCTCTCATTTTCTTCTTTCTCCAATTCTCTCTGCAAACGTGTGTATTATTGTTTAGATAGATCTATTCTGTGCAGGTTCAACACATTTACAAATATTTGGATGGAATGATGGTAAAAAGTAGTACAAAATGGTAAAATAAGGGTATGAAAAGGATGGTGTTTCAGACACCCATCACCTTATTCATCTTTTCATGGAGGATGTTGGTCTTGATTATTCCTAGATGTTACTTAGAGAGTTGATGCATGATCACTCCACCATGGACCAAGGATAATTTTAAGGATGGAAATTTATTTTAAAATGTAGAAACCTTGGTGAATCTTACTAATCCTTCATATGCCAACTATAAAATGTTTGGCGATATTTTTGTAAAAATATTCAAATCTCTAAGAATTTTATATAGTTTGTATAACATTTTGGTGATTTTTAAGGTAAAACAATTTTATCCTATAGAATTTGGGAAAATCATTTTTAGAATAGAGAATCTCTTTTTGGGAAAAACCATGGAAAATTATCCCATGAGAGAAATTTAGCCCCTAAAATCATCCTTGCCTTGGACACTAGACTTCTCAACCTTGATGTTGGGCTATTGATGATGACATCATGTACTAGGGTTTGTTGATGATATTGGGGCTTACTTTCCATTAGGACATCATTTAATGGTGTGAGATGTGACAAGGCACTTGATGAGAATCTTCCACCTTGCTTGCACCATTTGATGATGACAGATGGCCTTGGGAGGATCTCTTCACCCTTTGGGAGCTTGATATTACTACACATGTGACCCTATTATGATGTATTAGCATGTATTATAATTGTTAGAGGATATTTGAGGGGTCATCCCCACTTGTATACTGGATTATTGTTGTTTTACTTCATTATTGTGGAACTATGTGCTTGGTTACCTCATATAAATAGAGAGAACACTCATTTCATCAAAACACAACTCTCATACATGTGAGATCACCATTACTTGATCTCTTACTTCGCTTTTTCACTCTACTAGTCTTGTACACACCCTTTGGAGGAGAATTTGTGGATGCTTTGTCTTATTTTGATGGATGAACTTGAGCTAGGGTTTCCTCATGCAATTCAACTTTGTTAAAGTAAGTCTTCTTTGTCAAGTTTAAGTATTTCATGGTATATTGTGTTGAATGCTATATGGTTAATGTAACATCCCCATTTTCAAATACCAAACTAGCGATGTCTATTGTAAATGTGATGTATGGACGAGGGCCAAGTGATATAATATGTAAATGATGTGAATCGAATATAATAAATAAAATGTAAAATGTATCGCCAACTACAAATAGACACAAATGGATATTTGGGGGCTTAGTTTCCATAAGAGAGGGAGGGGTCCAAGGGGGAGATTTTACCCATGTCTATTAAACCCAAACCATTTTCTTTATAAATTATCCTTACTATGAACCTTCCATTTTCTGATTGAGTGTTTCCAAATCCAATCAATGAATTCATGTAAGAGGTTGGGTGTGAGAAGTCACATCCCATAGTTATTGAGATCACGGGGGATGCATACAATTATCTTGGGGAAGAGTGTAAGTCAAGTAAGCAAGAGAATGAGAGGAAATTCGTATGGGTATTGGGGGAAGAATAAAAAAATCACATTTTTGCATAGAGAGCAGTTTTAGATGGACATTTTTGGACAACAAGAGAGTTTCAAGTGTTGAATATTGAAGGCAACCTGAGAAGAGAGGTTGTAGAAATGTGAGTAATATTATGTTAAATAGTTTGTCAAGAGAACCAAGTGTTTTTCTGCTATGAGAATTCTGGTTGTAGTTGTATATTCCTAGAGTCCCATCAGAGAGATTTCTTGTCCAAACTATGCTAGATCCATGGAGGGGAGTGGGAAGGCCTGAGGGACTGTGAGAAGTGAAGGGGGATCCCATCCCTAGGATGTTCAGGCTGTGGGGAAGAGAGTTGGTGGATTGGAATTAGTTGTGGGAATTAACTGTTAAGAGGGGGACATTAACCAACCTTAGGGACCACCGTATCTTTTGGATTCATAGCCCTAGCTCATGGGTGACTTGTTTTTGAGAACTGTAACAACAAGTATACGGTTGGGAGGAACATTCGTCCCCTGTAGAGAATTTCATACTTAATGAGATAAGTGTTCTTAATTGTTGTGTTTATCATATTAAATGCTGATATAACCATTGTGCATTTCACTCTGAGTTGTTTTGGTTAATGTTGCTTGCTGTGAGTAGAATGATGCATTTGAATTTCCATTTATGTGGCTGAATGTTTCTAGATGTGCTTAGCTACTACTGTGTACATTTAAAGTAATTGCATTTAAATTTCTAATTAGTATGAACAATTGCATGAGTTTGAATGTCATGTTGTGTGTTATTTATGCATCTAGAGTTCATATCAAAAAAAATTATTTGGTCGTTTTAGGAATGGCGTGACACAACATGGGGATGGGTGTGTTACAAAGTGGTATCATAGCTTAAGTTCAACACCAGAATCATATGGGCCAAAGATGATCATGAAGTTTTGGTGAATTTTTTGTGGTGAAGTTTGATCTATGTCAAATTTGGGGAAAATTGGTGAACCCAGAGTGAAATCCCCAAATTTGTTATCAAGTTTAAGTATAAATTTCCCCCAGAGCTGTTGAAGAGATGATTCGGGGTGTCAGTATATAGGTGGTAGAGTTAAATTCAACTTGGAAGGTCAAAATTTATGTATTAATGGTGGCTGAACAAGTTGAGGAAGTTTGGTGGATCGACGATTGAGATCATGTTTTATTTTGAGATCAATGACCCATATTCATTAAAACTTATAAGTTTTTGGAGTTTTTCAAATGGAGCAGGTTGATGGTTAGGATTTTCTTTTGGAGTTTGTCAAATGAAGTATATTAAAGGTTAGGATTTTCTTTCATATTTTTTCAAACAGAGCAGGTCAACAATCGAGATTTTCTTTCGGGATTGGAAAATAGAGCAAATCGATGGTAGAGATTCATTGACAGAGTTGGGTGATGCATGGTGGATAAATAGTCAAGATATTTTTGACTTGGATATTGACGACCTAGATGCATATTTTATTATGGTCTAAAATTTCTAAGTGTTTGGTTTGGAAAAAATAAAGCACTGATTACCGATGGTCAGATTGGGGAAATGAGAAAAGTGTTTGGTTTGGCCAAAATAAATTGTCGATCTTCAATGATCAGGTCGAAGAAATGAAAAAAGTGTTTGGTTCGGCCAAAATAAATCACTGATCATCAATGATCAGGTTGGTGAAATCATAATTTTTTTTTGATCAACCAAGAGAAATAACGATCACCGATGGTAGGGTTGGTGAAATCAACAAAGTGTTTCATTCATACAAAAGAATTTGCCAATTGTCGATGAAGGGAAAGGTGAGAATGTCATGCTATGTCATCATCCATGTGTCATGCCATGCTAATTTCCATGTGTCCTACCGCATCAACCATAGTGCCATGTAAACATCCATGTGTCTGCTACATCAACATCTACATGTCATTCCATGTCAAACAAGTTGCTACGTCAGCCAAGAAAATACTGGTCACTGATGGTCAAGGTTTAGAAAAATTCATGAACAAGTTTAAGTTCACCAAGGAAATTTTTGATCATTGATGATTGGGGTTTGGATAAATTCACGAGAAAATTGGTTTCGTTGAAGGAAATTTTCGATCATTAATGGAGCAATCAGGGTTCGATGAAATTTGTGAACAAGTTTAATTTTCCAAGGAAAATCATCGATCATCGATGGAGTTTCAGATGTTGGGAAGCAAACTGTCCATATTTATTCGAGTTGGTGATCAATGGTGGAGATTCATTCGTAGGAATGGGGAAGTTTTATCAGATCAACAACTAAGATTACTCCTGATTTTGAGATCGATAGCTCAAATTTTATAGACAATTACAGTGGAAAATCAATCGTTTTCCCCGAAATTTTTTAGTTTTTGAAGGTCATCAACTTGCAGGGGCATTTTGAGGCCCTAAATTTTTTTTTTAGGTCATAAAAATCAAGAGATTGTGTGTACCTTTGGTACACACAATCTCTACTAATGAAAAATCTTAGTGAGAGATTTCCAACGAATTATTCTGAGTGCAAAATGAAGCTAGTATGAGAAAATTACAGATGAAATAGTACAAGGTTTATTTTCAGCACCAATTTACTTCTAGAGGGCATAAATCCTTTCTTTGAGGTTCTTTTGGGACATAGGAGCAGTCTGTGGAGTACCCATGTTTTATCACCAAAACATTTCTCAGAAAATACAAATAATGTATGTAAAAATAGGCAGCACAAGTACAACAYACTACCAATAATTATAGGATGATGACATTCAGTTTGGTAAGATAATAAAAAAACYATGCAAAATATTCTTAAAATTCCATGCATATTCAACAAAGACAATGCATGCACATATGAGCGAGCTAACACAGTGTACGACGCACAYAGTACGTGCYCCACRCGACTGGAAATTGACAAACCTGCATGGATGCAGAAATGACGCAATGATGATTTTGGTCAGGCCTCAACCATTTATGGGATGAAGAGGATCTCATCCATACCCAAAATCTCTCTAAAATTATGCCTTGGGATCAYTGAAAGGGATGGGAKGTACCTTCAAAGATCTCCCATTCACACTTGAAACTAGTTGTGAAATATCTTGTCATTCTCCTATAAATAGAGGATCATTGTATGCAAAGAAAAGATAAATCCATAGCATTGTTATGTTGTTAAAATTCTCTTGRAGAAAACCATMTTTCCATTGAGCCATAGGTTGAGAAAGTGTAGCATTGTGCAAGATTTACACCTCTTGTGAAGCTAAGCCTTGGGATTTTTTCATCATTGTAAACTCACCATTGGAGAGTGATAGCTCTAGTTTTTGACGGATCAAGGAGCCCTCCCTTAGGAACAATAGGGGATTCATAGTCCCATATTTCTCCTCTTGGTGCACTCAATTTGAATATTCAACTCTATTGGGTAACCATTCCATGTGTTCAATTTCATGCATAATTTTCTTATAGTTGTTTAGTTTATCTCTTAGTGTTGTTTTCTCTTCACTTGATTTGTATTTTGCTTTATAATTTGTAGGTTCACTAACTTTTGAACCACATTTATGTTCTTCTTTGTTGGCTTACCAATGTAGTTAAGGGACTCTCTTTTTCTCACTCTTGTGACAAAATACCCCAAACAATTTGGTCACCATACTAGGGATTTGAATCACAATTCCCCCTCAAGTAAGTTCCTAGAGCTGTTATTCTCACTCTCCGGTGTTTGCAGGACCAAGAACCAGTCTAGCGTCACCCTCATACAACAAAATTTGGCCTCACTTTGAGAGAAGTCATTCAAAATTTTTGTCCTGAAAACTCTCTGCATGCATACGGGTTTGGGCCTAACAAACGTGCAGTTCACATGGTCTCGCTCTCTATCATAACTCTCTCAATGTGCACTCTGTGCTCTGTGCGCGACTTTCCTTTGTTTAACTGCACACTGGTCTCATTTTTTCAAAATTGTAAGGATTGAGAAGCTCATTTCCACCAAATAGTGTAGATTTACTTTAAGCACTTTGTAAAATCCATCAAAATCAGGCTTGGGATTCACTCTTGCATAGATAACTTAGACCACACATAGACATTTAGGGAGGTTAAAAAGAACCTTTGCATATTTTACTTCCTTACTTGCCACATGGAGGGCTTAAAGTTTATCATTTGAATTTCAATTGAATCTTTCCTTTTGCAAAAACATTAATTTGGGACTAGAAGGATATTTAGACAATCTTGGAGTATGCTCTTTCCTTGCACCCTTGTGTGATCTTGGAAATCATAAAAATAGATTGCTTAAAGAAACCTTCATCTCCCTTTAAATCAACCATTTTAGGAGAGGCCAACACCTCTTAGCTTATTTTTTGAAACATAATCTCAAATAATTGTAAGGGCCCACACATGCCCACATGTGCACAATCTTAGGATAGTTTCAAATTTGTAGAGAAAATCACTTAGGAAGTTTAAAGCATTGTAAGGGCCCACACATGCCCACATGTTCACAATCTATGAATAGTTTCAAAGCTTTCTTAGATTAGATAACATTCCAGGGAGATTAAAGCTCAAAAGTAAGGACCAACATGTCCATCATGCTAGTTTCTTAGGGATTTTTCAATTGTTGCAAGGATTATTTATGAAATCGAGTAAGTTAGAAGTAAGAAACCATTGTAAAGGACCAAGCGATGTCCACATGCCAAAATTTTCTCGCTTAACTTATTAAAAAATCATCACTCACTACCACTTCTTGCACAAACCATCACATATTCAAGAGGTGTTTGTTGAATACTTGAAACCATAGTATTCTCTTCTCCTCGCGCCCATAACCGATCTGGGAGAATCAGAAGGGATTCACTTGCTTGAAAAAATATTTTTCTCACACCACTCTTAATCAATGAAGTTGGCCCATGACCCCAACTTCACAACCCACTTTCAAATTCTAAAAGAAACCATAATCAACCCAATTTTAAACCTCCACATGAGGAACACAAAATAATTTGGTAGTCTAAGTTACGATTTTGGGGATAGGCATCCAAATAACTCCCCATTATCATTTTCTCATTGAAACTTAGAAAGCTGTGAAATAGGGTACCAAATTCCTCCCAATCAAGAATTCCTACACCATAAGGTAGTGAGACATCCGTGAAGGGTAGAAGGCTAAGGTATAGTTGTTATGTGCATGTCTTCTTGGGTCACCCAACCCTTGGAAAGCATCCAACCTGTGACTAATTTCTGAGGCCAAAAATCTAAATTTCGTGCTTGATTGAGGTAACTTAGTGGCCAAATCTAGGTTTTATCTACCTAGGTGGCAGCTGTGGGATTCAATTTCACCTTAATCATATTTTGAATGGATGTTGGGAAATATTGCCAATCTTTTCGGGATATGCACCTTTCACCCCTCATTATAATTGATTATTCATACATTCACTATCTCCTCTTCTGGTGGATTCATGCCCCACTTTTGAGTGATTTTGGAAGGCCCAATGCTTTTTGAGAAGAATGAAAATAGGTCTATTAGGACACATGCATTTTATTTCATTCCCCCACGTAGATAAAACCCCAAACCATATTACATTGTTACTTTTTTATGTATGATTACCATTGATTGATTACATATAACATTCAAAACATTACTGAGATAGTACACATTTACCGAAGCAATTGTTCATTTATTCTTCTCATCACCATCAACACACATCCACATATATTCCAAAACCATAGGGGAACCACAACATCCTTGTCGTTCTAGACATCTGAAAACCTCCCCCCAATCTTTGGAGGTGTTCCCAATTTGGTTGACACATCAATACAACCAACACACACACTAGTGGGTTCCACTCTTTTAGGATTAGATTTTCTTGGGTCCACCTCTCTAGGCACCACTATCCAGAACAATCCACCCATCTAGTAGCCCTTCCTATTCAAGAATTGTCTCTCCAACCATCAACCACCATGACATGACCACAAAACCTACCATATATGAGCCCATCCTCTTCTTCCCAGTTCAGA
>SNQJ01S0066452.1:94222-118371 GCA_010110895.2 Picea sitchensis | reverse complement strand
ACATTTGGTTGGTTTATTTATTACCTTACCTTTAGGTCCCTATTTTCCCTCCCTTATTTTATTTCCTTTTCCCTTATATGAGTCATCTTTAGCCAAGTTCTCTCCACTAACCGTTACATTTTCCTTTTATTTAATTTTCTCCTTTGCACCATCTTTCTTTTTATGCATTTAATCTTTATTGTACTCCGAATGAATATTTTGACTTTGTAATTTGCCAATTCTTTTGCAATGACGCTTAGATTCTTTTATGTTTAGTAATGTTACTCTCTTCTTTTTAAGTTTGCCTTAATGGTTAGGAATGTTACTCACTTCTTTTTAAGTTTGCCTTAATGTTTAGTAATGTTATTGTCTTCTTTTTAAGTTTGCCTTTCCTTTCAGAGTAATGCTTAGATTCTTTTTTTTTATTTTTTTTATTTTATAAAAATAATAAAAATATTATATTAAAATTTCCTTTTCATTTTTGTATTTTTATTTTATAAAAATAATTAAAATATTATATTAAAAATAAAAAAATTGTAACCATGTTAAGCAGTTGATACAAAACAAAAAGAAAGTCTATACTTTAGATATAAAAATACCATAAATATATAAATCTATTTATATTATTCAAGATTACAAAAAACATCTAATACACCTCACTAACTATAATGTCTAATAAACTATTAAAATAAATTTATAATTCAAAAATACATATGAATCTAAAGAAATTAAAAGATAAATTAGAATTGTGACTTATTTTGAACCTCTTTAGGTTAGCGCTTTTTCCTAATATTTTCCTCATGCTTCTAGAAGGCCTACCTTCCACTCTTTTCACCTAGATGAGCATTGATTTGTGAAGAGAATAAGGATGTCCAATAAGAGTTTGATAGAAAAGAAGAATTTGGTTGAATAAGAGGAACCAAAATTAAGTCCAAGATGCCAAGATGAGACACCATTCTTTGAATAATATGTTAAATAAAATCAACCTACAATGCAATATCCATGCTCCTACTAAGATGAACACCCATAAATGAATCTACCTCCTTTTGCCATTTTCTCATGTTGACTAAATGCCATGTTGTGTCAATTGCACATGTGTCCCTTTTAGAGATCATCTCCTATAGTTTCTTCTCCAACTCTACTACCAATGATCCCATCTTATGTGTGCATTGATAAATCACAATGCACCTCACCCACCTCCTTCAGATAGTACTTAACCCTTATATTCAATTATTTAAGTACACATGCAAGATATTCATTGCATGTGCAATGTGTAATCTCTCTCCAACCATTGAATTCCATGGAGGGTTTGGTTATATCTTGTCGCTACACCTAGAAGACTCGAGAACTTGATTTTACAGCCAAACCACCACTAAATATAAACCCCAAAAGGGGATGCTAACTAAAAGCATAAACTAATTAAGACCAATTTCCTATAGAATGAAATGTCCCCATCCGCAAGAACAAGTCATGTAAACATAAAAGAGGAAGAATGTCGGAGTGGGGAAAACTCAAAGCTTGGAAAGGAAAACTCCCTTGTACTCTCCAAGCCACCTTAAAACTTGAAGACAACTTAAGCCAAACCCCATTGAGGTCCCTTTAAAATTTTTTGAAATGGCTTCTACCTCAAAAAATCAACCCACCTGAATGTCTTGCATAATATATTAATTCCCACGCTTCAAGGAGTGTTAACTTAAGACCCACATTGTCAATCCATTATCATATTTTCTGCAGGAGGAACTTTACCTTGTAACTACATAAGACTACCATTTCAATGAGACCGTAGATCCTATCCCCCCATTTATTATACATTGCCCATAATTCAACAAAACACATTGATTTGCTTTTAGGTTTGACTCATTCTAATGACAAAGCACACAAAAAAAGAAGATGTTATCAAATTCCTTAATCTCCTAGTCAGTTCTTCTGACCATCCAAGCTAGTGAGAGACAATTTATTACTTATTTTCTTTGGAGAGCTCTAAGTATTATTATAGAGTCACCTACCACAGTGGTTTCCTTTACTTGTTGAGATTTGATTTGAGAATCAAGATTTCTTTGTGTAGAGTTTGAATCTAAGCTTCTTTATTCTAAACTTCACAATTCTCCAAACAAACATAATTTCATGATCAAGTAAACTTAATTTCATGATTTCCTCTTGAGTCAAAGATGACTCTAGACGTTCTTGCCACTTCATTTTTATGTTCAATTTTTAGTAATACTACTCTCAATTTTTAGTAATGATACTTTCTTTATTTTTAAAGAAACATTTTTTTGTTGTAATTTATTCTTTGACCTTCTCCCTTATTTTACTTCATATGCGTTTCTCATTATATTTCTCCTTAAGCCTTATTTCTTTCGTTGTTACTTGCTAACTTTTTGTTATTACTTATTTAAATATATGTTATAATTTTTTTTAATTAGATTTTTTTTCCTTATTTTTATTTATTTAAATTGTAATTATAATTTTTTTTCATTTATTTATTATTTTTATCTTCACTTAATTTTATTTTTTATTTATTTAAATTGTAATTATATTTTTTCCATTTATTTTATTATATTTTATTATTTTTGGGATGTATGCTCTTTCCCTCTTTTCCTTTTTTGTGTGTACTCTTTTCCCTCAAATTTTATATTTGATTCATACTCATTATCCGAAATAATTCTTTCTATATGAGAATGAAGTTTGGTCCCTTTGATGTGGATGAAAGTCCACACTTCGTTTGGTTAAAAAAATATTTTGCAACTCCATCTAACAAAACACTTTGTAAATGGATAACCTTGATTTTATGAATAAATATGTACTTTGGAAGCCAGATCTTAAGAGAATCACCAAACAGAAAAGCGTTAATGGAAAATATAAAAATATGTCTTTATAATAAGGTCTCTAACAATATCCCATAAATAACAAACGCAAGTGGATAAACAATTCATAAAACAAGATATTGAAAAGGTTAGGAAAACAAGATATAATTGCATGTCCACATGGACAATGCATGCTCACCCGAACAAGATAAGGCCAGATTTGAACATACAAGAGGAAATTAAATGTCTAGAAAAAGCAGAGTGTTTTATACGTAAATGATAAAGTAGATATATTAAATACACGTGAAGCTTACAAAGAGCCAAGCGGGGGTGGGATCTTGACATATCAATATTAATATGCAAATGGTAAGCCAAAAGTCTACGAAGTTGGTAGAGATACAGATATTGTAATTATTAATAATAATAATAATCAAATTTTAAGGTTTTAGTTAAGTCAAGTTAGGTTTGAGTGATGGGTGTTTGAGGGTTCTGCGGTTAGGGTTTTTTAGCCGTATCCCACACACAGATCTTGGGTGTCTTCTGAGCTTGTGATGATTCGACGCAGCTCTGTATATGGTTCCCTCTTCTCTTCGTGCTCATGCTTTTGGGTGCACACTAGTGGCTATTCTGAGTTGGGATGGTGTCGGTTCGGGGGTTAGTTGCAGCGGGTTTCTATTTTTCGTTGTCTCGCGTCTGCTCATAGTTGGCGCTGATTTCTGCAGATTTGCTTCCATTTGTTGTGGGTGTTGGGTTTTTTCCCTCATGGACGCGTTTGTGGTTTTTTCCGACCTCTCTTGACCTCTCCTCCTTGGCAAGAAGAGGCTTTGGGCCAGAGCTTTGAGGTCCTCACTGTGGGCGTGCAATGTTTTGGTTAACACTTTGAGGTCCTTTGGGGCCGTGAGGTGTTTGGTTAACACCTTGAGGTCCTTTGGGGGCATGCGGCTACTGGTTTTTTCTTTTCTGGTGTCTTTTTGTAGCCTGCGTGTTGGTTTTCATCTCTGGTGATTTTTTGGTTCTTTTGGTACAATGGTAGTTTATGATTGTGAGCATGGACTATGGACTAGTATTGGTATGATCAAGATATGTATATTTTGAGAAGGATACATTTATATATCAATATAATGAGTAATTTTCTGTTGGAAAAAAAAGAGTCAAGTTAGACATCAAATTGGTGTGTGAGACCCTCTATTTAATACAAGATACATTGCACACAAGGAAGACGAGACACTTGTGAGATTAATTGCTCACACACACATTTTGCCTCTAAGGCTTTATTCACTTATAGATTAATTAGACATACGTTTAAGGAGAGCGAACAACCAAACATTTTTGTAATCTCTGTGCACAACCAAACGGTTCCATTCATTTTGACATTATTTCTGTAACACTCCCTCTTAATGGAGAAATGAATTCTCTACAAGTCCTAACTGATTTCTTTGATGCCACAATTCTTCTGTTAATATGGTTGTAGATGCCAATGCTTGATGACCTTTCTTTGTCACATCAAGATTGTATAGTCCGCCAACTGCGATTCTTGTTGCCATAATATTTTTTTTGTAAATAAAAGTTTGTATCACCTTAAAAAGTTTTCAAAACAGTATACACATCAAAACTTGCCACCTGTCCTGCCATACAAATGGAAACCAGGTCAGGTGGCACTCTGTCAAATGTATGTTTGAGTTAGATACAAGGTAAACTTCTTAACAATCTATCTACAACCATGGTTGTTCTAAACAGAAAAACAAAATAACAGAAAATGAATTTAAATTTTAGGTGAACCCGAATTGCCATCATCCTCAGTTGGTCATAGAGCGAACACAAAGGGTTGGCAACATGTTGGGCACTTTCTCTTGGATGGCTTGCTTGACAAGGCATCGAACAAAATATCTATGCGCCGAGAAAGGGTTGTTTGACGGTGAAGATTCTCCTCGACATCCCATTGCATATCAAAGATTAATTACATATGCTCCTGACAGAGGCACCATGTTTTGGGAGAATCTAGAATAGAAGCTACCGGTGGTGGAGAGTCGCCTGTAGGCTGAGCCGCATCTTCCTGTTGAACTTCAGTAGGAAGTTCTTCCTCAATGGGGCAGCCACCCATGTTTGTTTCCAAGTCGTCTTCCTGTTGAACTTTGGTGGGAAGTTCTTCCTCAATAGGGCAGCCACCAAGGTCTATTGCCAAGTCGTCTACCAGGGGAGGATGACCGGAAGTAAGGGGTGGCTCCAAAATGTACGAAGCAGAGAAGAGAAGGGATTGCAAGGGTTCTAGAAGAGGATCCTGGGCGATTTCTTCCTCCACAATCGCCATGGGTTGGTCATCCTCCATCCAATTTTGGGCGGAGCTTGGTGAAAATTTAGAGGGGGGCCAGCAGGGTGACCTTGAGCTGCGGGGGGAAGAACTGGTTCGGCGGGAGGTCTAGGATGGCAGTGGCGAGCATCAAAACTATAATAGGTCGGTCCTCTCTTGGGTTTTCCCCTTTCTCTAAGAATTGGGAAGTCTAGTGTAGAGAAAGAAGACGGGAGGGGGTGATGACATACAGAGGAAGAACAATTCGAGTGGGAGAGAGACCCCTAACACTAAAGACGAGCAATAACCAGAACACTGAAACAAATGTCAATGCTTACCTTCATGTTTGTCGCTTCTTTGATATGTAAGTGCTCCATTAAAATCGAGTTGACAACAGGTATGTGAATCGTACCAGGCTTGGCATGATCCAGCTCGCGCTTTGAGGGGGGCATTAATTCAAGCTTCCCACATAGGCACACTAACGTCCCCTTCACTTGCAGGCAGTTCATGCGAAATTGACGGAGGGGGGGGGATGGCGACTGGGGATATTAACTCCTGAATGTGCATGGTTTTCAGCTGTCACCCCATCCGAGGGTCCTGTTGCCATAATCTTGTAATGATCCTGTATATCTTTTACAAAAAATTGTGTCTTTACAAATTCAACTTTCAAATCTTGATTTGCTATGGTGGAAACTGAGATTAAGTTCTTCTTTATACAAGACACACACATGACATTTTGAATTTGTTTAACACAACAATTTGGAAAGGTTACAGACACATCGTCATATCCTTTAATTTGATGTGATCGATCATCCCCAAGATATATCTTAGTACCATTATTAGTCTCATGATAATTTTCAAACCAATCCTTATTACAAGACATATGTATGGAGGCACCAAAATTAACAAATCAAGCATTTGAGTCATTGGTTTCCGCTGACAAGGAAACATCTGAAAGAAATAGCTTAAGATCATCATGCATTGTTTCTTCTCTATCAACAAAGTGACTGGTATGCCTTCTATTTCTATGTTTAAACTCATTATATTTCTTTTTCAAGCAATCTCTAGCATAGTGTCCAAGCTTTCCACAGTAAAAACATGCATTATTCCTTTTAACATTACCATCAATTTTTTATGCCAACAATGTTGAATCTGAACTTGAAGACTTGTAATCAAGAATTTTCCTTCGTTCTTCTTCTTGCAAAAGAATGCATGCTAATTCATCAAACTAGGAGTTTTTTTCTCTAGCTACAAGACCAGTAATAAACATATGATTTCTTCTAACATTCCATTCAATGTTACAATTATCAAATCTATGTTAGAGATCTTTTCACCACTATCATCAAGCTTGTCTTTCAATTCTTTAATTCTAGAAAGAAAGTTATTGACATTTTCATTCTCCTCCATTTTAATTGAAAGTAATTTACTTTTTAGGAACATAATACAATTTGCATTTGTTGTTTGATACAGATATTTAAGTGTCTTCCTTGTCTCATTAGATGTGTTGCAGTCTCTAATATGCAAAATGATGTTATCCTTTACAAACATTCTCAGGAGCACTTTTGCCTTGGTCTCTCGTCCCTCCCAATCATGAATTGATGTTGATGTGGTTGTGAGGGCTTCTGGTTTGACTAGACATTATAGCCTTCCATCAATGTATGCATCTTAAATTTCCAATTGGCATAATTTTCCCCATCCAACTTTGTTGACTCATTTAGATAAGATTCAACGAGTGGATTTTCCAGCTTAGGAAGATAAAAAATATTCCCATACCTTCAGACTTTGAAAAATGGCTTCACACTGACACCTTCCCCGATTCCTTTCAACAAGTTCCTACACGGTGGCTTCACAGACAGTAGTGGCAACAAAGTATGCTGAAATGGCAGACAACAAATACTTCTCTCCATGATAGTGGAAAACAAACACTTCCCTCCACAAAACCAAAGGTGGTCGGCTCTATCACACGACGAGCTCTCAATTAGATATAAAACACTTCTCTTCACAAATGCCAATTGCAAAGACTCCTTCATTCACACTGGTAGACTTCCAACGCAACAACACTTCAACAACAACAACTTCTACATGTGGGGTGGCTTCACTCAACTGCACTTCGTCCTTAAGCAAATGCCAGTTGATCTCTTTTTTGTGGCAACAAACTTGCAGAATATAGCTATCTCTTTAGCGTTTGAATCTTTGCGTGGGGTCAATTAGAACAAAAAATCGACCTCGTGATAAATAATGGCTTAACTTAGACTAATCTTTATTAGAAAATTTGCTATAGATTCCACAAACATTGATCCAACACATCACGATCCAAGTTAGATCTCCGCTTCCATGCTATTAAGGGACAACTTGCTCTCATAAACCATTCAAAAAAAGCAAGAATTTCCAATGATCTAGCCCTGAATCACACGACTGCTCAAAAGACTGAACAACAATTGCTTAAGCTCCTCACTCAAACAGGTTCGCTCTCAACGAAAACACTCTCGCATAAATCGTCCTCACAACAACTTCTACAACAAACAATGAGCAGCGTTGCGGTTCCACTTTCAAGAGCAACAAACAACTCATGCCCTTTCTTGACATATTATCCTTTCTCTGTCTCTGCGCACGGGCTTCAATGGCTCAACCTGAGCTTTGATACCATAATACAAAATGCACTGCATAGAGAGAGGAAGAGACACTTGTGAGATTAATTGTTCACGCACACATTTCGCCTAACATCTCACTAGTTATAGCATAAAGTTTGGCTAAAGTGTGGTCAATCATGATAATTCAATAATTATTTGGATAAAAGATGTTGCTTGGCTTGTAAATAGGATGAACATTATGATGTGACCAACTAGAGGAATGGGCTTGAATCGTAATTACATAGAGAATTTGTGAATGCATAATTGCATATATAATAATAACATTGTCTGCTAAAGCGTAATTACGTATATAATTCATGACTGGAAGAAATGCAAAACAAAATCAAGGGTGAGAAATGCGACCAAAGGGCCGCTATTGTCTTTAGACACTCGATAGACCAAAGGGAGAGAGAACCGACCCGCTTGCCCTCCCGATGGTCGGGCAAGGTACAAAGTGCTCGACCTTTAGTAGGGAGAGGGACTTATCACTCGATCGACCGTTTTAAAGGGAGATCGAGGGGCGATTTTACGAGCCACTCACCCGACGAAGGAGGGTGAGGAGCTTTAGTGTGAAGCTTCTCTTGGGAGAGAGTGAGAAATGAATGCTCGACCAAAAGGGAGAGGGTGAGGTACGTTAAGTGACTCGCCCGACCTAAGAAGGGTGAAGTATGTTAAGTGACTCGCCCGAACTAAGAAGGGCGAGGAACGAACTCTCGCCCTTCGAGGGCGAGGGCCTTTAAAGGTAAGGAAATATAATATTAACTCCTGCAATTCCCAAGTTAATAACAATTACTTAAATATGAGAAAACCTTATTGATTCTTCCTCAGGAACCGATTGAGGGGGAGAAAGAAGGGGAGAGTGGCCGAGTGGTTGAAAGCGACAGACTGTAAATCTGTTGGAGGTTTTCTTCGTAGGTTCGAATCCTGCCTCTCCCAATACCAACCAATTTCTGGTAGTTATAAAGAGACTGGCATCGAAAGCCATTATTTGGTCATGCTTCATCTTCAGGGTCCGCTTCAACAAAAGAGCCATGGCATTGTTTGCTCGAGGCGTTTTCCATCCGTTTCATCTTGTTCTTCTTATTTTATAAATAATTTGAGAAAATCATTGATGAAAGAATAAATTCCATAACCGATCGGGATGAGGACCAGAAATAGTGGGGTCAAGGAGTTGGAGAACGAACATGAAGAAGTGACTGTCCCAAGGATTTATTCTATTCACATAGATTCATCTTTCTATTTCGATTTGTGATAGTGGCTCGATTCGACAAAGCACCACATTCCCAAACAACTTTGTCATGATTCCAAGATTTCTGTTTCACCACATATCCCATACGGGAATCAAACCCGTGTCTTCGGCTTGAAAATATGTCCTAACCGCGTGCGGGACCGAACATTCCATTGACTCTATCTCCTGTTCCTGAGTCAAGTGGTTCGTTCTTCTTTTATAATCGTTTCACTCGTGAATTGAAGAAAGCGAAGCGACCAGCAAGTGGTGCCCGAGTGAGTGAGAGACCTGCGCACTTGAAGCGATAGCGATCTGGTATACCAAGCCAACCAATCAAGTCCGACCAACACAGGGATTCAGTCTCTCGAGAGGGAGGGAAGGAGTTGGGACTTTGACTTCTCAAACAAACTAAGAATGCTAACGAATAATGAAAGGGCCATGGATTGAGTCTATCTCAATGCAGTGGCCCCACAAGTTCGTCCTTATTCTTTAATTCTGGAAGAAAGGGTTGATGTTTATAAAATACGCTTGGCTTTGGCTGTCAAGATGATATAGTTCAGAAGGTCGATAATGACGTAGAATATATATAGTGAAGGCATTAATTAATGTTATCTTGATATATCTAACTGACGTTGTTCCTTACATCGATCGAGGTGAGTTGGTCGTCGCTCACTCCCTCCCCCTCGCTGACTCTGGTGCCCAAAGGCCCTCTATCTTATGTACAACGAGTGCATTGGGGTTTAGAGTCAAGTCAAAATTGATCCGGATTATTTTCGGCACGAAATGAGAGCGGAGATTTAATAAAGAAATATACAGAGATATCTCAGATATCCAACAATATAACATAAATGTATCATAGATGTAATCATAAACACAGAGATACAATAATACAATTTCTATTAATGAGTGAAAATGTACAAAGACTGTAAAAATACATAGTGAAAGACTCGCTAGAATGGTGGCAACTTATCTCTGAGAAGAGATGTGACGACTACTCTCATTCGCAAGAAGATGATTGTTACAATGAGGCTCCAAAGGCCTTTTTAACATAAGTAAAATCCAAAACCCTAACCCCGGAAGATGAAAACCAAAAGGTTTGCGGGCCCTGATGGGGGTAGTTGATACGTCAACTTCCCCGGGGCGTAACTTTTGCATACGATCTCTGTTTGGGGCGCTCGATACATCGTTGGAAAGCTCTAACTGAGAAGAACAATTTTTGACTGGCCTAGGTCATTGCCATTGGCAGTCACCTAGGCCCCAAATCCCCAAAAAATGTCGTTAAGGCGTCAACACGACCCCGAAAGTTTGGAACCCAAAAAACTGCCGAAAAACTGCCAAGATGGAAAACTATTTTTTGAGCTCGTGGAATAGGTGGGTGGCCACCGATATCCACCTGGATAAAAAATAACGGACTAGTGGAGCATGCTCCCTATCAATCGAGTCTTACCGATCGATACCGTAGATAGGGAGAGGGAGAGCGCCTGATAGGTTAGGTCGAGGGCCTTTGCTCTTGTTGGTATCGAGCCTGCCTTACTGATAGGGATAACTTTTAGACAATAGTTGGAACGAGACCAAAGTAAACAACCCAGATAAACAGGACTAGAGGATTGATCCACAACCAACCCAATCCCCCCCATAGTAGAAGCCCACACCAGTCTAGACCCCCTGGAACCCAATCATCTACTCGAGGGAGATGCCTACTCAGTAGAAGCATTAACCAGTAAGACCCTCAATCCCAGGTAGAAGCCCATATGAACCCCAGGTAGAAGCCCACATACATTAGGTAGAAGCCCATTCATTCGTGGAGTCACAACAATATTTCGTCGGCTTGATATTTTGTGGAGCTACCTTCACTCGAAGAATCACCTTCAATCATGGGTTTTTCTATTTTGCATGGTTCAATTATTGGTTCCAAATCATTTTTCGGGTGAGAGTAGGTAGCTATCATAGTTACATGTCAAAAATTTTGCTACTATATTGATTGAACCAAACCTAAAAGTAAGAAATCAGAAGTCTCACACTAGGAGAAGAATGAGGGAGAGGAATAGCTAATTCCTGAACAAAGAAAACATTTTATTATTCTATTTGAATTCTTTCGGTCAGAGAAAACAACCTATTCTTTATTCATTCATCGAATGATAAATTACTACAAGTGAAGGAGATATACAATTGAAACGACGAAAAATCCAATATTTCATAATCGTATCTAAGATAACTGGAAAAGTTGAAACGAGACCAGATATGATTCGTTATGGGCAAATCCAAAATTCTCAAGCTTTATTCATTTATATAGATTAATTAGACATACGTTTCAGGAGAATGAAAAGCCAAACATTTTCGTAACCTTTGTAGGCAGCGAAACGAATACAATCATTTCAATATTATTTACGTAACCCTATTAATATTAAATATCTTGACATATTTTGAATGGCCACTCCCCTTACCCTATAAATAGCTTAAACAAGCGAAGCATTTAGTGTTAAGCTAAGCATGTGAAGTTGGTAAGAATTACACACATTGCTCAAGAAACTAAGCATAAGAATATGAATGGCGTCTATTATTGACCATTGCCGAAAACACTTTTGGGCTCATAAGATAATACTAAGTAGTAAAGTTGTTTCAGAGGTCGTACGGAGAGGACACAAAGCATTGACAAAAATAAAGTATTAGTTAGAGTTCCGTGGATTAGTTTGATATTACTATGTATGTAACCGATAAAGTATTTATATTTGTTAGAGTTCCGTCGAGATGAGTTTGATATGATAATGCATGTAACCGATAAAGTATGAGTCACAGTTCCGTGGAAAAGTTTGATATGATAATCGATTACAGTTATTTGGTTAATTATAATGGCAATTTATAAATCATAAAGTAAAATGACACTGAATGAAGATATTTATGGTTTTTTGAGATCAATAAAATCAAAGTATTCTTTGAAAGACGAAATGTATTAATATTATTATAATTTTGGTAGGTGAGAAAGTATAAGAATAGATAAAGTTATATTTTATATTATTAAAGGTAAGATATTTTAAAATAATATAAATTATCCTTTATTTTGAATTTTCTTTGTATTATACATTTTATATATTCACATTTTAAGATGTTTTCAAAATTATTCAACTACTAATTTTATTATGGAAATAATGAGTATTGGTTATGCATTTTAACAACATTATTTAATGAAATTAATATTAAAAAATCTTTTATAATATTAAGATCGAAAAATTCTTTATAGTATATATATATATATATTTGTTAATTTCATTGTCATTCCAAGCTTTCTCTTTAAATTTTATAAGGATAACATATTTAATATTATTGATTTCACTGTTAATGTTGAATGTTCCCATAGTTGAACCAAGCTTCCAATATGTGGTATAACATGTTTTGAGTTTGTAAAAGTTAGTGTTTATATTAATATGTATGCAACATGTTTTGTGTTGTGTTTTAGTTTTTGATGGTTAGTGTTTATATTAGAAGAAAAAATAAGGATTTTTATTTTTTTTCAATTTAAATAAATTAAGTTTGTAATTTAAATATTTAATCATGAAAGATGATGTCTTTGGAATTTCATAATGATATAGAATAATTGGAATAATTAAAATATTGAAAACATTTTGATTTTAATTTCAAATTTACATTTTATTATTTTTATTTTTCAAATCATAATGGATTTTTTAATTTGATAATTTTTATTTTAACAATTATAATTTTTATTTAAATAAATAATAAATATTTATATAAAGTGTTGTTTAACTGTTTTATGAAATGATTTTTTTTTTTTTGGAATCCAGTTATGTAAATTTGCACGAAATTACTATTTTTTGTTGTTTAAAATCCATTCTGAATGTAGAAATGAATTTAGCATGTTGAAATTTTTTTGGGGCATTTAAATTATACAAAAATAATCACTCAAATATATATATCTAACATTTTTTAACAAAATTTTAGATAAATATCCCTAAAAAATATCTCCAAAAAAATCATTTCCTAAAAAATTTACACTAAAACTTTATACAATTATCATTATTAAAAAATCTTATAAATATTTTAAATTCCAATAAATAGTATAAACATCTCAACATTTAAAATCTATAATATGTAATGTAGTTATGGACGTGATTTCAGTGTAATAAAGCTTTTGGATGCTCGACACTCATTTCACTTATCAAATTTAAGCACTAAATACAAGTAATGATTTGGTTTTTGAATGTAACTCTTGATTCTTTAGGAAAGTGATATAGTTGACGACCTATAGTTTTTATGAAATATAACTTTGGTAAATACAAGTAATGATTTGGTTTTTGAATGTAAGTCTTGATTCTTTAGGAAAATGATATAGTTGACGACCTATAGTTTTTATTAAATATAACTTTGGTTTAAGTTTAGCCTTAAACATGAGGCATTTTAAGATCAATAATACAAAATTAAATATTTCACTTAATAAGATGAGGCTATAGCATTAGCATATATTTCACTTAATAAAATATGAAATCAAATTATTTTTAATTGATTAACAATAATTTAACTTATTATTTATTAAGTATGGTTAAATATTTAATTAAAATACTTTATATTATTTATTAGGATATTATCTATTAGGAGTTGAGTTTAAACTAGAATGAATGGAGTTTAAGATAGATATAAATAAATAAATGGGTATAATTTATTGAATCATATATGTGATTAAAGAGTTATATGATACAACAAAGTTTACATTTTGTATGATATTTTTCAAGAGATTAAAATAATAAATTACTATAACTATATTTAGTGGTGTGATGGCAAGGTTCAAATCATGGACTTGGTTTACTCAATTAGATTCGGTTTGCTTTACTTTGCATCAAAGACTTAGTACCCATTTAGTCTACTCTCAACCATGTGTTTCTTGCTCACACAATTATTTTAGCCAATCTTAATGTACCTCTCATTCAATTGTCTTGAAATGTTGATTCTCAATGTTAAAACCAACTTCTCCTTGATTTGTGAGTATGTTGCACAACATAGGAGAAAGTGTTGCTCAATTTTTTCCTCACCATTTCCACATACTTGGTATAGCCTTCCATCCCACGACTCCTAGGTTGTTCCCATCTTCATGTTTCACATCTCAAGTTGTGCGAGATGGTCCTTAGGTGTGTTATTACTTGTTTCCCACACCATGGTATGTTACGTTTCAAGTAGTTTTGTAATTTGATCTCCCTTGTCTATTGAAGTAGTTTTGTACTTTGATCTCCCCTGTCTATTGAAGTTGTCTACCTAATATTATTATTTTCTTTAAGCATGTTTTCTCCAGGTTCCCACCTTGTAACATTCTTGTACATGACTTTTCAACACCCTTTTTTTTTCGTTGGGAACCTTTATTTTTCTATATCGATTTTTCAAACCATTTTTTTGCACCATTAGTTCCATGTTTTCTTTGTCCTTTTTAGTTTGTCTTAGCTAATGTTAATTGGAACCACACCATTATCCATGGCTGCCATTTTCTATTTGTAAAGAGTTAATTTCTTAGTGCCTCCAATTTATTGGGTATAGTTTTGTTTCAACTAGTCTCGTAAGGGGTGTTGTGTTTTACTCTAAGACAACTTGTTAATGGGTGTTTTTGCAGTCGCTCGACCTTTTTCCATTCGTGTTTGGATATACTTGGTCCCCAAACTTCACATCCATAAAGGCGTATCGAAGTTATGAGCATTTGAAAGAGGGAGCACATCATTCGAAATCTTAGGCCTTTTCTTTCAAGAGTCTATATTAGAGTAGGGAGAATGCTTTCCACCCTCCTTATAGTGTTTTCCTCATGTATGCATCTCACTCTAGCTTCTCATTCAAATCTAGTCCCAAATATTTATGGTTTTGGGTTATCTCTAATTGTTCACCTCCAAAGCTAATTTGCGATTGTTTTGTCTTCGTTTTAGCAAAAATATTACTATCTTCGTTTTGTGCATGTTTACATTCATCCCATCCTCTAAAGCTTCTAGAAAATCCTATAGATTGTGTATTGTCCTAGTTGTTAGCCTCTAAACATCAATATACACCAAAATCTTTACAATAATCCCATTATGTTCATCCATTCCCTTCAACACCATTTCTTTTTGTCCATTCCAAATAGTGTGACAACACCAATTCCTTTTGTCCATTCTAAATAGTGTGAGCGAGAGGGACCAAAAGACCCTTTGCCATTATGCTATTAAGCACTCACATGACTTATATAATGTTTTCTTCTAAACATTTGAGATTTTTCTCTTTTTTATATTGTTTCCATTCAAATGAAGTTGAAAATCTTTTTAAAATCTTTAAAAACAACATTATAATTTTTCAGTTGACTTCTTTATCTAGAATATTTTTTTATAACTTAGTCTAAACATGTTATGATTTGGATTTTTTCTAACTACTTTTTTTTTCAATAAATTTTGCTCAAAATTCATAAGAATCATTGGAATAGTATATGTTAATTAAAAAATGCAATTTCATCTATACAATTTTGCAATTTGAACACAAATTAGATAGCAAATTTTATTGATAATTCCTAGAAAAAATCCAAATCTTATAACATTTAGACTTATTTATTTATTATTTAAAATTTGCAATTTGACCAAAATTATATAGCAAATTTCATTGATAATTTTTAGAAAAAATCCAAATCTTACAACATTTAGACTAATTTATTTATTATTTAAAATTTGCAATTTGACCAAAAATTATAGAGCAGATTTTATTGATAATTCAAAGAAAAAATCCAAATCTTATAACATTTAGACTTATTTATTTATTATTTAAAATTTACAATTTGACCAAAAATTATATAAAAAAATTGATAAAAAATCCAAATCTTATAACATTTAGACTTATTTATTTATTATTTACTGAAATTAGAAAAATGTTTATTTATTATTTACCAAAGTTATAGAAATGTTTGAATGAGAGAAAAGCTTAAAAATGGTGTAAAATTTAGATTGGAGTCGTCGTGATCCCAAGCATTGTGGAGGGATTCGGTGATAAACCAGCTTAAGAGATTGTCTAAATTTAGGTGGGAGTTGTTTAATGTGGAACCAAGATAGCAATGGAGACGCTTAGAGTTCAAAAAGGGTGGGATGGATGAGGCTTTAATCCCTTCACATGCTTTCGGCACTTTCCGTGACTTGAATGCATGCGTGGTTTCACGTGCCACATGGTATAGATATCCCTTCTAATTAATACCCTTTGTTAGGTGGGGTTTGTTGAACGATATCGTCAAATTATCTCACTTAATTTAGCCTTTAGGTCTTAAAGTTCGCGAGAATATTAGTTTGTTGGGTATCGAAAATCTGGAAAATCTAATGGTTTTAAGTAGTTGCACCGGATATCCTTACATTTAGATGCTAACCCAACCTGTCTCTGACCTTGGGTAGACCTGAGATGCTGACCCAACCTGTCTCTGACCTTGGGTACACCCATGTAACCCCACCCCAGCCCTAATTGAATTTACCCCGCGGGAAGGGTAGAGTCAAGTCACCGCACGAGAGGTGCGTGCACATGGGGGGAGTTAGGGAAAATAAATTAGCGGGTATTAACTTTTGACCTTCGGAAAGATGGGGATTACGGTGGGGCCGGGTGAGTGTACGTTTAATGTCCGGCGCAAATGGAGGCCCGAGAAGGACGGAGATGTGGGTCCCGCGGTTCGAGAGGGTCGAAGTAAACACAAATGGATATGGGAATGTGGGGCCCACTTATATCTGTGAATAGCGGGCGCCGGGCGGCCGATTAACCGAACTAAATTTCTGCTTTTCTTTTGCTATTTTAATCATTTTATTTTTGAGATGGGAGGAAACCCTAATCGATGGTCCATGGTTTGGAATTATTAGGCGGACGGGATCTACTATCGAGAAAGGAACAAAACAAAAGATTTTAAAATAAAGTTAAAGGTAAAATAAAGGGGTTTAAGGGCCGATGCCGAAGGCGGAGGGGGATTTTATGTGACGGTGGGGTGGTTTCGGTTTCGTTCGTTATTGTTCGTTAGTGTGAACGTGGTGTGGTGCATTTAGTGGTTGATGTGACGTTTTGACGGTGACTTCACGTGGGAACGTTGTTGCGAGGGAGCTTGAAAAATAAGGAAGGATTTGCTTAACTTTGTTGATTAACTTAAGGTGGAGAAACAACTTTAGATGAGTCTTAATCCTGATTATCAGGAGATTTAGGGACCCAAGGGGACGATAATAGATTGTCCTTGGTGTCCTTTCTCGTTTGATTTGGGTGCTGTATTGGGTGTTTTTCGGTTTGTAATCCCTATGTGGGACTGGGATTGCCGGGTAATTTGATGATAATTCTGAGGTTAGTGTTTTAATCGGTCATGGAGTCCACCTATTGGGAATCATCGTCATCAATGTGGAATTAATGAGGTCAGTTTTTTGCATAAGTAGTGGTGGATGTTCGCCAGTTTCGCCAGTCTGATTGTCGTATCCTATTAACCCCTCTCCTGCATTTTGCTCTGCTCCCAGGAAGGACCTCGGTTCCCTTCCCTCAGTACTGCTTCTCTGCCTTCTGAGATTGTGTGAGTAGCAGCAATCCAATTCTGTTTTGGTTTTCGTTTGGTTTGGTTTGGTCTGGATCTGTTTTGTTTGTGTGGAGGATGGGACCGATGGAAACATCCTGCATTAATGAACAGAGCAGAATTTTTGCCTTTGTTATGGTTTGTTATGGGTTGCATTCTTGAAATGCGGGTTGTTTGCCCTTGACTGACTGGTTTTTTCTTTTTGTAGAGCGATGGGAATGGGAATTCAAGCGCTTGTTCACACCTTTTGGTTGCTGATTGTTGGTAGATTTTGTCTGGTCTACGGACGAATCCCGGGTGTTTATCAGCCCGGACCTTGGAATGAAGCACATGCAACTTTCTACGGTGGAAGCGATGCCTCGGGCACCATGGGTGAGTGAAATGAGATATTGACTGACTGGCCATTGCAGTCCATGGTTCTGTATCTAGATCTAACTGAGCTTTTTGTTTCTGTGGCAGGTGGTGCTTGTGGGTATGGGAACCTGTACAGCCAGGGATATGGAGTTCAGTCCGCAGCGTTGAGCACAGCTCTGTTCAACAGCGGGCTAAGCTGTGGAGCCTGCTTTGAGATCAAATGTGTGAACGACCCACAATGGTGCCACCCGGGTAACCCTTCGATTTTGATCACCGCCACCAATTTCTGTCCGCCGAACTATGCTCTGCCTAACGACAATGGCGGCTGGTGCAATCCTCCTCGCCCCCATTTCGATCTCTCCATGCCAATTTTCCTCAGGATGGCCGAGTACCGTGCTGGAATTGTGCCCGTTCTGTTCAGAAGGTGAGCCGGTGTAACTGAATGAGGGGTTTAAGTGTTGTTTCTTCCGTTCTCGTTTAAACTAACAATGGGTTTTTCTGTTCTTGTTTTGTTCATGGCAGAGTGCCGTGCGTCAAGCAAGGGGGAGTGAGATTCACCATCAATGGATTCAAATACTTCAACTTGGTTCTCATCACAAATGTGGCCGGCGCAGGGGACCTGGTGAGAGTGAGCGTGAAGGGTAGCCAAACCGGGTGGATTCCCTTGTCAAGAAACTGGGGTCAAAACTGGCAATGCAGCACCGTCCTGGTAGGTCAGAGCCTTTCCTTCAGAGTAACTGGCAGTGACCGCAGGACCTCCACTTCCTGGAACATTGTGCCTCCAAATTGGGAGTTCGGCCAGACTTTTTCTGGAAAGCAGTTTAGAGTCTGAGAGCAACACCTAGTCTCATATATTCTGCTTCTTTGTCTGTCTATCTATATGTGTATTTGTTCATGGAATGAAGCGATTCCTACGCGGTTTCTTCCACTCAATAGCTGGTTGACACAAGGACAAGTCGTTGCTGCTTTCTTTTGCTTTTTTTTTTCCTTCTATTTTGAGCTTAACCTTCTTCCCCAGTGTGGGCGCGGCTGAGGTTGCGAAAGAAAAGCAACCCGCAGTTATGTATACTGTCCCAATTCCGACTAATAAGTCCAGTCCAGTCCAGTCCAGTCCAGTCCAGTCATGTCCCACTTATATCTAGACTTCTGGTGCTTAACTGTTTGGCTAAAAACTAAGCCAATTTAAGATGTGTAATGTGTAGCTATTTTTGGGGGAAGAAGCTGTTGGTAATGGTGTTGGTAGTGCTTAAGGTTATAAGCAGGAGTGAGTGTGGTGTGTGAAAACTACAGCCCATTTTTCATGTACTGCCGCTGTTTTTATGAAGATAAAAAAAAACTATGTAACTATTTTATGTTGAAATTTTGCTGCGTACTTTCGGTTTCTCTTTGGATGTGAATTGGCTATACAATTAAATGTGGAAATCTGGAAATACTCCTTTGGAATTATAAAACGCGCCGGGTTATGTTTTTGCTGTTTTTCTAAGTAAAAAACGCGTTACAGAGATATCCCCCACAGTCGAAAACGCGTTCAGAAAGCCTGCCACGACCGGGCAGAGTACCATGCGAGGACGTGGCTCGTGGACAGTTGTATATAACTAAAAACCGTCCGCGGTGAAAATAAAACAACCACGCTCGGCATAAAATTGAAATGATTGCGTTTAGTGGCAGTTCGTGAGATTTCATTTTGATTTTTACTTCGGTGAAAAGTTTTTTCCTTTTTGTAATTTACTTGCGGGTTCTAAAAAGCGGGGGAATAAAGACAGCATTGTATAAACGTATGATGGTATGATGATGCTCTGTGCCGTGTGATGTGACATGTGAGTGTGAGTTTACTGGTTGGGAGCAGATAATTGGATCTGTAAAGTTGGCACTGGTATTTGAATTATTGGAAGAGTATATAATCTCGAGTTGGGTTCTTCGGATGGTGGTGGTCGCTGGTGGGGTTTAAGACCAGATGAGTTAATTACTGCTACAGGTGTAGCATGTTCGACTCATTGCGCAGATATGGAGTCTGGATAAATCTTTACGTATGATTGTGGATAATGTTAAGTAACATAAAAATTAATGTTTTATATTTAATTTAAAAAATGTTACCATTTAAGGTTAAAAAAGGTTATGTTGATTTAATTTGTTGAAATGGATTTTAAGTAAATATTTATGTTGATTTAATTTGATTTAACACTTCATATCATATCATGGTATATGTCAATTGAGCCATTTCTACCACTATAACCTTTAAGTGGAATTTCATCGAAAATAACATTTTATATCATAGCATATCATGGCATATGTCAATTGAGCTATCTCTACCACTATAATCTTTAAGTAGAACCTCATTGAAAATAACACTTCGTATCATAACTTCATCGAAAATAACATTTTATATCATAGCATATCATGGCATATGTCAATTGAGCTATCTCTACCACTATAATCTCTAAGTGAAACCTTATTGAAAATAACACTTCATATCATGGCATATGTCAATTAAGCATATATAGTTTTTTTTTGCTAATTTAATCTATTACATTAAAATGTGCATATAACAATATAATGTGTATATTATTTTATGTTTAGTTAATTTAAATGGTTTTTAAAATATACATGTTAAAAATTAATTTGCATACTGGTTGATTTTAATTTTCGTTATTTCATTGTTATGGTTGGTTCATTGTTATATTTTTTAACATCATTTTAGTTACATATATATAATAATAATTTGCATACAAATTTTTGTAGTATTAATTTTAATTTTTGTTATTTCATGGTTGGTTCATTTTAATTATTGTTATATCTTTTAACATCAATTTTGACTGTACTATTTTGACATCATTTTAGTTACTTTTATATATATATATATATATATATATATATATATATAATAATTTGTTACAAATTTTTGCAGGATTAATTTTAATTTTTGTTATTTTATGGTTGGTTCATTTTAATTATTGTTATATCTTTTAACATCAATTTTACTGCCTTATTTTTTTGCAAAATGTGATCTCTCATCACTCTTAAATGTGTTATTGTATCGAATAATGTCCTATTTTTTGCAAAATGTGATTTCTCACCTTTCTTAAATGTGTGATTGTTTTGAATTTGACTGTCCTATTTTGTGCAAAATGTGATTTTTCACCTCTCTTAAATGTGTTATTGTATTGGATTGTTTTTGTGCACTAACCTATTGTCTCATCACTCTTAAATGTGTTATTGTATCGAATAATGTCCTATTTTTTGCAAAATGTGATTTCTCACCTTTCTTAAATGTGTGATTGTTTTGAATTTGACTGTCCTATTTTGTGCAAAATGTGATTTTTCACCTCTCTTAAATGTGTTATTGTATTGGATTGTTTTTGTGCACTAACCTATTGTCTCATCACTCTTAAATGTGTTATTGTATCGAATAATGTCCTATTTTTTGCAAAATGTGATTTCTCACCTTTCTTAAATGTGTGATTGTTTTGAATTTGACTGTCCTATTTTGTGCAAAATGTGATTTTTCACCTCTCTTAAATGTGTTATTGTATTGGATTGTTTTTGTGCACTAACCTATTGCTTCAAGGCAATCTTTCACATGTATTCATTCAAGTTATCTCAATGTTATTGGATAAACTTGCACTCATTTATTACTTCAATGCCTTGCACTTACTCATTGCTTCAATATCTTATTCAATCTCTTCCCATTGCTTCAATTTTTTATTCATTGCTTCACTGTCTTGTGCTTACTCATTGCTTCAATGTCTTATTCAATCTCTTACCCATTGCTTAAATGTCTCATTCAATCTCTGGGCATTCATTAATAAAAAGTTAAAACTGTTACATGATTCATTAACTTATTGCTTCAATGTCTTATTTGTAAACAAATGGCAGCACAGGTGTAGCCTGCATGATTTATTGCAAATGGTAGTACAAATGTAACATGCCCAACTCATTGCAAGGTGCATAGAAATCTATATGTATGTAGATAATGTTAATAAAATAATATTTAAAAATTAATACTTTTTTATTTTATGTTTAATTAAGTTTAAATTTTAATAATATGTATTTTAATTTATTTTTGATTTTTTCCTTGAATGCTTTATAGTGTATTGTTCCTTTATGCATTCATCCATTGTTTCAATACAATTTCTAATGATAGAACATGTGTATTGTTCCTTATGCATTCATCCATTGTTTCAATGCAACTTCTAATAATAGTACATGTGTAGCATGCCCAACTCGTTGGAAAGTGTGGAGAAATCTTTATGCATGCATATAAAGTTAATAAATTAATTTTTTTTTATATGTTTAATTATTTTAAATGATCTTGCATACATAAGTTAAAAACAATTTTTTATAATATACTATTTTATATTTATTTAAGTTTAAACTGTAATAATATGTACTTAAATATTTTTGGATTTGTTGGATTTCTTATTTTGTGTTAAATGTGATCTTTTACCTTTCTTAAATGTGTTAGTGTATTGTTCATTATGCTTTCATCTATTTGTTTTAATGCAACTTTTCATTTTTTTTTCAACATGTTATTGTTTTTATGGTTTTTTTTTAGTGTCCTTCATACAAGAAAATCTCTCAATTTTGCCATCTTATTTATTTTTTCTTTCACCTTTTTTTTTTCAATAGAAAATTCGTTCAAATTATATTACTGAAAATAAGATTTTTTTTCATCTTCAAGACCATCACTGATGATCATTATAGAATCTACTACTACATCCCCAAAGGGAACTAGAGAGTCACCAATACTAGCACACATGCTGTAAAAAGAGAATCAAAACAGGGGTAAACAACCCCAAACAAAACGCAGAAATGATACTGAACCAAATGTTGCACGTCCCCAAAGGACCTCAAAGTGATCCAACAACGCACACCCCCAAAGGACCTCAAAGTGTTAAACAATAAACCGCACGCCCCCGATGTGGATTTCAAAGCTCTAGTCCAAAACCTCTTCAAGCCAAGGCGAAAGAGGTTAAGGGAGACCAGAAAAACCAAAGAGAGAACAAAACCCGTATGGTTGAGGTCGATACAGCGTATGGTGAATGTATAAAGGAGATCTACCCTGAAACAGGCTGCGGATTCTGAAACTCCATCTTCCGCAGAGCACCTCCACACCACATGCCCTCAGGAAAGTGCCCCTCTGCCATCACTACGGACCCATGTTCGCCTTGCATCTGCCGCGTCGCTTCGCAAGTCCGCTCGCCCTGGAAGCTCTCGCCCTCACCCATGCTTTCCCAGCCCTGCATCCTCGCCTTCGCCCACGACCGCACTCTCCCTGAAAGTGCCCCACGCCCTCGCCGTGCTCGTCCATCTCCAGGGTATACAGGGATGCGGCTAGCAAAACCTAGCCGTACAGCCCCCGCGGTCTCCAAGTCACGCTACCACGATCTTCCTTTCACCTTACTTTGCCATGCATGCCTAATGTGAATCAACATGTTTGGTGAGTTTTAATCATTGTGATCTTGTTTTTTTCCAACTAATTGTCTAACATCCTTTGTGACTCCAATATATTATTTGTGCCTAATGTGACCTTTCCTTTTTAGTGTGCCATTGTGTTATTTCTTGATGCATTCACCTATTGCTTCAATGAGTTACTGCATTGTTATTTGCACACTCACTCATTGCTTCAATGCCTTATTCTGTGCCGAATGTGACCTTTCCCTTTTCTTTAGTGTGCTATCGTACTATCTCTTTAGCACACTCACCCAATTGCTTCAATGCCCTATTTTGTGCCTAATACAACATTTCACCATCTTTCTATATGCTATTGCATTGTTCTTTGCACACTCACCATTGCTTCAATATCTTTTATGTACTTAATGTGACCATTGCCTTATCTTAATGTACTATTGTGCTATTCTTGGGCACACTCATTGGTTTCTTCAACACCCTATTTTATACCGAACGCATCCTTTCACCTTTCATCAACATGTTATTGTGCTATTCCTTCCTATTTTGTGCCTAATACAACATTTCACCATCCTTCAATATGCTATTGCATACTTACCATTACTTCAATATTTTTTTTGTACCTAATGTGACCATTCCCTTATCTTAATGTACTATTGTGCTATTCTTGGACGCACTCATTGATTTCTTCAACACCCTATTTTATACCGAACGCATCCTTTCATCTTTCATCAACATGTTATTGTGTTATTCCTTACACACTCAACCATTACTTGAACTTCCTATCGTATGCTCAATATTACATTTCTCTTTCATTAATTTCTGTACACTCCTAATATCATCACCCTCCCTTCGTGAATTGCTCTTATTGTCACATGACCTGCCTCTAACTATTGTGCTATATACCTTTATTCTATCATGCACACATTTCTTTTTG
>SNQJ01S0066452.1:75203-93218 GCA_010110895.2 Picea sitchensis | reverse complement strand
CGTCCAGATCTAGGCGGTAGCCCGAAGCTGATGAGGTTCGGGGCAGCGCCCCGAAATATTTTTTGGGTGGTTTTTGCTATTTTAGCGGATTTTTATATTTTTAGCGGTTTTCTAAATTAATCCCGGATTAATGGATTAGGGTTTTGGTAGATACGGAATACCTAAAACATTTTATATATTGTATGGTGAATGGTGAAATTAATACAATGAAGAGTTGAAAGGTGCAGCACCAAGGAAGGTTGGTTTTCTCTTGGTTAAGGGTTTCCAGCGTAAATCTCTGTGTACTATGTGTATGAGCCATTGATTAATTTCATATTTTCTTAAGAATTTGTATGCATTGCTTTACTTCACAGGTTTAAAACTTACAAGACGGATCATTGACGCAGAACCGAGTGCTACCATTGCTACCACCAAGATCCAATCCAGTGAACTGGACGAGCCAGAAGAAGGTGAGTGCCTCTTTCATTCACAGATGTGGGTGAAGAGTACCCCGTTGCACTTCATTGTTGATAGCAGTAGCCAAAAGAACCTCATATTAGCATAGGTTGTCAAGCGACTCACCCTGTTGACAACGCCGCACCCGCAGCCCTACACCATCAGGTGGCTTCACCAAGGAAGCGACATCTGCGTCAACCAACAATGTCGCCTATCATATGACATCAAGCATTTCAAAGACAAGGTTTTGTGTGATGTCATCCCTCTGAAATTTTGTAATGTTTTTGGGGCCAACCATATTTATGGAAACTCCATGTCGTATATGAGTCTAGGCCTCATAGTGTTATTATTACTTTGAAAAAGAATTTGTACAGGATACCCGAGGCAATTCCACCTAGTGTTATTTTCTTGATCTATGTCAAGCAATGCAAGAAGCTCATCTCTCAGACGAGGAAGTTTGTCTTCTTCATGATTCAGTCTCAGAATGAGCAAAAGATCGCAGTCACATCCAAGGTCTCCATGGCCAACCTCTCCACACAGTAGAAGCAAGTGGATAAGGTCATGGAAGAATACTCAGATATCTTCTCCTCACATATCGGGGTACCTCTACACTGTCAGGTCAAGCACCCCATCGATCTGACCCTCGACACATCGCTACCCAATGGGTCAGTCTACCATCGCTCTTTGTTAGAGAATGAGGAGATCAAGCGGTAGATCCAAGAACTGCTCCACAAGGGGCACATCCATCCCAGATCATCACCTTGCGGGAGCCCAATCGTTCAGGTACAGAAGAAAGATGGGACCTAGCAACTCTGCATTGATTATTGGGCCCTGAATAAAATCACAGTCAGAAACTGGTACCCGATCCCTCGAATCAACGACCTCCTTGACCAGCTCAAGGGAGCAAAATACTTCAGTAAGATTAATCTAAATTATGGGTACCACCAAGTCCTGATAGAGCAAACAGATGTATGGAAGACCACCTTCAAGTCAAAGGAAGTTATTTTTGAATGGTTGTTCATGCCCTTTGATTTGACAAATGCTCCAGCCACTTTCATGAGGATGATGGACGATATCCTACAACCATTCACCAATACTTTTGTAGTGGTGTATCTGGATGACATTCTCATTTACAACAAGACCTGGGCAGAACACTTGCATCATATTTAGCAGGTTCTACACACCCTGTGGTAGCACAAGCTATAAGCCAACTTGGACAAATGCTCATTCAGCATGGACAAGGTCCATTACCTGGGATACATCGTTGATTGGCATGGTGTACATGTAGATCCATCCAAGATCCAAGTCATCTGTGACTGGCCAGCCCCAACCACACTCACTGAGATTCAGAGCTTCTTGGGCCCTACCAATTTCTACCACAGCTCCATTTTGGGATTCTCCCATATTGCATGGGCCCTCAGCCAAGTAACCAGGGGTGGTAGTAAGGAAACATTTGTGTGGGGACAGTCCCAACAAAAAGTGTTCGATGAATTGAAGAAGCATTTATGCTCAGCCCCAGAAATTTCACTACCAGACCTACAACAACCCTTTGAAATCGAGACATATGCTTCAAACTATGTGGTGTGCATCGTTATCACTCAACACGGCCACCCTGTGGCATATCATAGTGAGACACTATAAGATGTTGTTCGTAAGTACCCTACTTACGACAAAGAAATGAACTCCATTTTGAAAGCCTAGCGCTAGTGGGTACATTACATTCTTAGGAAGGAGACATTCATCCACATTGATCATAAGCCACTACAGTTCATGCAGACACAAGGAAAATTGTAGAATCACCGCCATTAGAAGTGGTCCACATACTTGTAGCAATTCCACCTCAACATCAAGTATAAAACAGGATGCACCAACCACGTCATTGATTTCCTCATCATACCGCCAGTCGCGAAACTCACCATAGTGTTAGACTCTTATGGCCATGAGACCTCTGGATGGCCCCAACTCTATGAGATAGATCCGGACTTCGCCACCGCCTAGAAAATGTTGGGCCCAAAGTTATTTATTTATGATTTCCATCTTCAGGATGGGTTGTTGTGTCATCTAGGCCATATATACGTTCCATCAAGCAAGCGAACGAAGATGATTTGGGAAGCCCACTATAGTCGGGTGGCAGGACACTTTGGTGTTGAAAAGACAGTGGAAATGCTGCAGAAACATTTATACTAGCCGAAACTTTGACAGGAGGTCAGCAAGTATATCAGGTATTGCATTGTCTCTGTTATTTCCAAACCGGCCACTAAGAAACAGAGCTTGTACACTCATCTTCCTACTCCTGATAGGCCATGGGAATCCACCTCAATGGACTACATTTTGGGCCTCCCGTCCACCAAGTGGGGAAACGACTGTGTTTTTTTTGTTGTTGATCGCTTTTCTAAAATGGTGATTATGGTAACCGGAAAGAAGAGAAACACCGCAGAGGCCACTGCCAAGATCTTCTTTGAACGAGTCTCGGTACATTTTGGAATCCAACAAACCATTGTATCAGATTAGGACAATCGATTTCTCAGCACATTCTGGTCAAGCCTCTGGTCATTTCTGGACACCAAGCTCACCAAATCCACGGCCTTCCACCCCCAGAAAAATGGTCAAACCAAGGTCGTAAATAAAGTGATCGTGCATATCTTGCGCATGTATAATTCCAAGCACCCTCACACATGGGATGAGAGTCTTCCCTATGTTCATCACAACTACAACCGAGCCCTTCATATCTCAACCGTCCACATCCCCTTCTGGGTGGGGTTGGGATTCCACCCATTTGACCCCATAGATGTTGCACTACCCCTTCCAATCACCTCGGTCAACTCATCTCCTCCTCCAACGGAAGCTAACAAAGCCACTGGTTTCATTGAGCACATCCAACACATCCACCAATAGGTTCAGGATATCCTACAGAATTCCAATGACAAGTACAAGCAGCGCCATGATCAACATCGGGTGCCACATAAGTTTCAGATGGGCGACAAAGTTTGGTTGCACTTGTAGAAAGAGCGCCTTAGAAGACCCCATTGGAAGCGTCGCCCACTTTGTTATGGGTCATACACCATCACCAAGGTTGTGGGTGATAATTCTTTTGAGATCAACATTCCTCCTTTCCTTGGCCTACACCTAGTGTTCAACGTGGATCTCCTTTGACCTTATTTCCCACCATTATTGGACACCTCAGAGATAGCAGAAAAACTAACACCAATAGAGATTAAGCCTAATTGCATACAACAGTAATCTAGTGATCATATTGTGGAAATACAATTCAATGGAACTTTCCAGCAAAGGATCCATCTTTATCGAGTTGTCAAAGCAGGGTTGCTCCTCCACCAAGGCAAGCGGCTCACCCAAGGCCAAATTCAGCAGAAAATCACTCATCTGATGGGGGAACTAAACGCAATGGAGACCATTTCTTCCTAAGGGGGGAGTATTGATCCATATGGATGTCGATGGCCTCCCACCTATTCCAACTGGCTCATTTTGGCAGTTTTTTTCCTAATTTTCGGATCCCTGACTTTCGGGGTCGTTTTGAGGCCCTAAACAACGTTTTTAGGGCTCGCCATAATTAGATCATAAAAGAATTTAGATTTTGATGGAAACATGTGTATTCCTCGGATAGACCTTTCCAATGGGCTATCGTGTGCCTAAAATGGAGATCGTATGCAAAAGTTACGACCCTGGTAAGTTGATGTACTAACTTACCCAAACGGGGTCCACATGACTTTTGGCGCTTCATCTCCGAGGGTTAGGTTTTTGGATGTCTAGGGTTTTTGGCATTCTTGTTTATTGTAAAAATGTCTTCAGAGCCTCATTGTGATCAACTTCTTGTGAATGAGCGCAGTCATCACATCTCTTCTTAGAGATAAGCCGCCACCATTCTAGAAAGCTTGTTTTTCGCTGCATTTTATAGTTTCAGTTTATTTCCTTATTGAATAGAAACCAATTTTACTGTACATTTGTTATTCTATGTTAAGCATATTTTGATAATAATCTATATTCATTTCATTCTGCTCATAAAATCTGGATCACAAACTTCCTCATCTGAGATATGACCTTCCTGGATTGCTTGGAAGAGATCAAGGAAATAGCACTAGGTGGGACTTCCTCGGGTATCTTGTACAATTTCTTGTTCAAAGTAATAATAAAATTGTGAGGCCTAGACTCATATACAGCATGGTGTTTCCATAAATATGGTTGGCCCAAAATAACATTACAAATATCGAGAGGGGAAACATCACACAATACCTCGTCTTTGAAGGGCTTGATGTCGTATGACAGGTGGTATTGTTGGCCGACGTGAATGTCGCTTCCTTGGCGGAGCCATCTGATGGTGTAGTGTTGAGGGTGTGGTATTGTCCGCAGGGTGAGTCGCTTGAAAACCTCGACTGAGATGAGTTTCTTCTGGATACCACTGTCAACGATGAAGTGTAGTGGGGTACCCTTCACCCACATTTGTGAATGATAAAGGCGGTTGTCTTCCTCTTGCTCATCTGGTTCACCGGGCTGGAGCTTGGTGGTAGCAACAGTAGCACGGGGTTCTGCATCAATGATCTGTCTCCCAATTTTTAGTTCTAACTCAGAGTCAGAACCCGCATCTGATTTAGAGGATTTCACCTTAGCCACCAGCGACTGCTTTGAGTGGCAATCAGCAATGTTATGCTAGGGTCTCTTATGGAAGTCGCACCACTTCCCAGTATTTTTATTTGTCTTTTTGGTGTCCTTCTTTGCTTCCAGCCTGAACTGGTTTTCATGAGGAAGCCTGTCTTTTTTCTGCAAGTTGGGGCCACCCTTTCCTCGCTTTTGTTGTGCGGGGTTCTCAAGCCCAAATTGTCGTGTCTTTTGTTTGAGCTTCTACTCAATTTTAATGACATATCGATAGGTTGTACCCAAGGATGAGATGTCCAGAAATTCCATTTTGGCCTGGATGTATCTATGCAGACCGTCGCGATACTTGAGCACCAGATGTCGCTCAGAACCTTTGATACCCATCTTGGTGCACAAGGTATGGAAGATATTTGTGAACTCAGGCACTGCTTTGTCTCTTTCCTACCCCAGTGTGGTCCATTTTGTGTAAAGGACGTCATAACTTCCAACAAAGTAGTATTGTTCATTAATAGCATCCCTAAAGGACTCCTAGGTGACCACGATTGTAAATAATGAGGGTTCCTCTATTTCCTTCTGTTCACATAAAGTTTCCCACCAATTGTTTACATGGGGAACGACTTTGAGGAGCGCAAAAGTAATATTTTCTCTATTCGAGAAGCTATGGACATAGAAATACCCTTCTAGCATATTCAACCATTTTTCTACAGCATTTGCATCTATCTGACCTTCAAATATAGGAATATCAAACTTTATTTGTACCTTGAAAGGGACGGCGCCTCCGTATGAGGAAGATGTGTCGCCTATTGGTAGTCGCCGAAGGATTTGCGCAAAACTATCCATCATCACGTTCCTCTATTGCATGAGGGATTCCTTGAGCAACCTTTTGAATGGATCTCATGTCCCATCATATTTCTTTTCCCCCAGCATGAGAGCTCGCTTGGGCGTGCCAGAGATTTTTTCCTCAAGAGAAACAAGCTCGAGACACAATTCCTTGTACCCTGACCTCATTGGGGGCATGCATTAAGAACGACAAGGAACAGACCGCTCTGATACCACTGATCTGGATTTTATGAGCAGAACAAAATGAATACAGATTATTATCAAAAGATGTTTAACATAGAATAACATATATACAGTAAAATTGGTTTCTATTCAATAAGAAAATAATCTGAAACTATAAAATGCAACGGAAAACAAGCTTGCTAGAATGGTGGCGGCTTATCTCTGAGAAGAGATGTGACGGCTATGCTCATTCGCAAGAAGATGATTACAATGAGTCTTTGAAGGCCTTTTTACAATAAATAGGAATGTCAAAAACCCTAGACATTCAAAAACCTAACCCTAGGAGATGAAGCACCAAAATTCATGTGGGCCCTGTTTGGGTAAGTTAGTACATCAACTTCTCGGGGTCATAACTTTTTCATATGATCTTTGTTTAAGCGCATGATATCCCATTGGAAAGTTCTATCCGAGGAATACACATGTTGCTTTTAGACTCAAACTCTATCTGCAGTTTGATTCTGGCGAGCCCTAAAAACGTTGTTTAGGGACTCAAAACGGCCCTGGAAGTCAGGGACCTGAAAACTAGGAAAAAACTGCCAAACTGGAAAACTTCTAAAATCAGCCAGTTGGAATAGATGGGAGGCCACGGACATCCATCTAGATCAGAAGATAATTGTCGTTTAAGGGTTCCTGAGGAACTATTGAACAAAGAAATGAAAGGATTTCCCTTATGTTGTGTTTAGCTAAAGAAGAAGATGTCTATATGGTTGAATAAGGATTGGTGAGATGGTTGGATGATGTGTAGAAGTATTAGCTAAGCCCTTCAACTTAGGCTTATGGTGGATTGTATGATACAATGATATGGTGTTCTTGAATTAATACTGTTAAATTTAGAGTTTCTATTAAGTTCTTTTCAATTTACTAGAGAATAATAACACAAGTAGGATTGATCTAGATTATTTTTTAGAATGAAATGAAAGCAGAGATATTACAATGAAATACACATAAATATTTCTAGAAACAGAGAAATGCAGTAATACATGATTTCTATTAATGAAAGAAATGTATAGAGACTCTAAAAATACAGAGTGAAAGACTCGCTAGAATGGCGGCAGCTTATCTCTGAGAAGACATGTGACGACTACCCGCATATGTGAGAAGATGATTTTAAAATGAGGCTCCAAAGGCCTTTTTATCATAAAAAAAATCCAAAACTCTAACCCCAGAAGATGAAAAGCCAATAGTTTTGTGGACCCTGTCTTGGGTAGTTTGGTGTATCAACTTCCTGACGGCATAAATTTGGCATACGATCTCCATTTGGGGTGCAAGATAGCTCGTTGGAAAGGTATCGTCGAGGAGATTCATTTTGGGGCTCAATCAAAGCCTTCGTCTATCATTGAGAAGCTTTATCCTGAAAAACCTTCATTTAGGCCCTCAAAATGGCCCTGGAAGTTAAAAACTGCTAAAAATAGTAAATTGCCAGAAAATTGTTTTGAGCGAATTGGAAACGGTGGATGGCCACCAATATGCACCTAGATCAATCCTCCCTCCTTAGGAAGCAATGGTCTCCATTGCGTTGATTACCCGGGGGAGAGGGAAAAGAGTTTGTTGAATCTGCATCTTGATGCGTTGTTTGCCTAGTTGGAGAAGTTGCGTTGCTTAGCTTTTTGAAGGTTGTCACGAACCTGTGGCTGGAAGGGTTCAACCTTTTTAACCAATCTAGATACATGAGATGTCTATGTGCAGAAGGAATATTTTCGATTTACTGCAGTCTTGTCAACCTAGTTATGTTGGATAGAAGGTGCTTGGGCCAAGGCTGTAGTGGTTGCAGTATCCTTCTATTCACCTTTTGAACAGATTGTGAAGAAGCTAAATTTTGTAGTATGCGATACTACCTTGCGGCACTGTTTAGGTGGGACAGTAGTCGGAACCACCTCTGGTATCCTGTAGATATGACCCCCCAGAGTAACAATGACACTACGGGGTCAAGACTTGTAGATAGCATGGCGCTTCCACATATATGGTTGGCCCAAGAGAACATCACAGACATCATGTGGGGAAACATCACATAATACCTCATCCTTGAAGGGCTAGATGGCATATGACAATCGGCATTGTTGCCTGACACGGAGATCTTGTCCATGGCGAAGCCACCTGATGTTGTATGGTTGTGAGTGTCGTGTTGTCGATAATCCCAATTGTTTGACGACCTTTGTTGAGATGAGGTTCTTCTAGATTTCATTATCAACAATAAAATGCAGCGAGGTCCCCTTCACCCACATCTGTAAATTAAAAAGGAACTCCCCCTCTTCAGGATCTATTGGTTCTTCTGGTTGAATTGTTGTGATCGTGACAATAGAAGTGGGGTCTACGTCGATTATATGTCTTATGTCAGTATTTTCTAAATCAGATTCTGAATCATGGTTCGGCTCTTTGTCTTTGATTTCAACCACCAATGATTTTTTTGAGCGACATTCATCGGTGTTGTGCCAGGGGATTTTGTAGAAATCACACCATTTTTTGGTGTCCTTCTTAGTCTTCTCATGACCTTTCTTGTCCTGTGTCTTGGACTGGTTTTCAGGAGACTGTTTTTTAGGGTTGTCTTTACCATACTTTGGTTGTTGCGGATTTTCAAACCCGAACTCTTGTTTGTTCCAGTGCTTAAATTTCTTCTCGATTTTAACAACATATCGATAAGCAACACTGAGTGATGAGATGTCCAGAAAATCCATTTCAGTTTGGATTTATCTGTGTAGATCCCCACGGTATTCCATAACCAAATGTCGTTCGGAGTCTTTGATACCCAGCTTGGTGTGCAAGATATGGAAGGTATTGGTAAACTTTGGAACCTCTTTTCGCAGTGTGGTCCATCTCATATATCGGTCCTCATAGTTTCCAATAGGGTAATATTGTTCCTTTACCACATCCACAAAAAAATACCAAGTGGGATCGACCCCATATATTCCAAACTCTTATGTGGAACTTTGCTCCCTGTAATTTTCCCACCAATGTTTGACATGGGGGAGAGCTTTAAGGATTTCGAAGGTGATCTTTTCCCTGTCGGAAAAATGGTGAACAGAGAAATAACCTTCTAACATATTTAACCATTTTTCTAGGGCATCTGCATCTATCTGACCTTCAAAGACGATAATTTCAAAATTAACATGTACCTTGAAAGGAGAGGTGCTTCCAAAGTGGTTGTTTGATGAAGATTCACTTGTTGCTATCGGAAAGCATTGAAGGATGTGGGAAAAATTGTCCATCATTTCATCCCTCTGTCGTGTGAGAGCTTGCTCAAGCAACAGATTGATAGAATCATATTCTCCTTTGTTTTTATTTTATTCCACCATGGAGGGTTTCTTGGACATGCGAGAGTGATTGTCTTCAAGAGAGACAAGCTCGAGACCCAACTTTCTATACTTGGACCTCGTCAGGGACATGCACTGAAAAAAAAAAAACAATGAAGAGCAGCCTTCTCTGATACCATTGATCTGGATTATTTTTTAGAAAGAAATGAAAGAAGAGATATTACAATGAAATACACATAAATATTTCCAGAAACAGAGAAATACAGTAATACATGATTTCTATTAATGAAAGAAATGTATGGAGACTGTAAAAATGCAGAGTGAAAGACTCGCTAGAATGGTGGAAGCTTATCTCTGAGAAGAGATGTGATGGATACTCGCATCCATGAGAAGATGATTTTATAATGTGGTTCCAAAGGCCTTTTTATCATAAAAAAAAATCCAAAACCCTAACCCCAGAAGATGAAAAGCCAACAGTTTTGTGGACCCCGTTTTGGGTAGTTTGGTGTATCAACTTCCCGGGGGCGTAACTTTGGCATACGATATTTGTTTGGGGCGCATGATAGCTCATTGGAAATTTATCGTTGATGATATTAATTATGGGGTCTCAATCAAATCCTTTTGCTATCATTGAGAAGCTTGATCCCAAAAAACCTTCATTTAGGCCCTCAAAATGGCCCCGGAAATTAAAAACTGCTAAAAATAGTAAATTGCCATAAAACTATTTTGAGCGATTTGGAAAAGGTAGGTGGCCACCGATATCCACCTGGATCAAGGATCACTTAAAGAAACACAATCACAAGGTATACAACATTTTATCCTGGGAAACCCTCATTAGGGATAAAACCCAGCAAAAACTTCTTGAATAATAGATTGCCAATACAATTCCAAGACTAAAGACCAAACCACCAAGAATATCCAAGACTAAGCATGGACCTCTCTCTTCTCCTTCTTCTAATTGCAGCTTCATTCAAAAAAATTCACTAGATGAGTGACTTGAGTGAGTGAATGAATGAGGCGCCATCCTCAATTATTTATACTACATGAGGGGGCGCTAGGGTTATGTCTTTTCACCAAGCAGGGCCTAATTCTTCCAATAGTGGTTAAAACTACTTTATGATCCCTAGGGGCCAACTTCTCAAAGACCATCATATAAATATTGTTTTACAAATCCACAAAAGGGGATTTGGTCTTATACAAGACCCAACATGATCAATCCACAAAAGGGGATTTGATCTATATAATAATAACTCAATTATAATTAGAATATTCTTTGCAGTTACAACATTTCAACACTCCCCCTTAACAAGAAGAGTATTATACTGACATAACCTAATACAACATCATCAAGAGAGAGAGAGGGTAGCAACATCATCAACATTTGGAACACTGACTGTGATATCTACAAATCATTGAAATTTTTTTCTCATCGTCAATAACATCATCGTTCACAACATGGAGTTGGAGTAACATCATCATCATCATTCACAACATGGAGATGGAGTAGCATCATCATCATCGTTCACATCATGGATATGGAGTAGCATCATCATCAGCAGCAGCAGCATGAAGTTGAAACATCATCATCAATAGCATGAATCTAGAACAACAATCTCACCAATGCTAGGCTGGTACATCATCATCAACAGTACGGCGTTGGTACAACATCATCAACAACATGAGGTTGGTACAACAACATCATCAAAACGAGGTTGAGATAAGAAAATCATCAGCACGAGGCTGAGACAATAACATCATCAGCATGAGGCTAAGACAACAACATCATCAACACGAGGTTGAGACAACAACATTGTCAACACGAGGTTGAGACAACAACATCATCAGCACGAGACTAAGACAATAACATCATCAACACGAGGTTGATACAACAACATCATCATCACGAGGCTGAGACAACAACATCATCAACACAAGGTTGAGACAACAACATCATCAACACAAGGTTGAGAGAACAACATCATAAGCACGAGGCTAAGACAACAAAATCATCATCACAAGGCTGAGACAACAACATCATCATCATATGGAAACAGAATGAGGCAGGTGCAACAACAACATTTTTTGGTACTCTGACAAATCGTCCTTACCGGACCTTCAGGATCTGCCCAGAAATCATAAGATCCCCTAGGATATAAAATCCTAACAGAGCTACCACGTGTTACTCTGAAAAACTATCCTTACCGGACCTTCGGGATCTACCCAGGAATCAAGATATTCCCTAGGATATAAAATCCTAACGAAGCTACCACTACTAATCATAGTTGGCATATACATGCATAGGTAATCTGACAGACCGTCCTTACCAGACCTTCGAGATTTGTCCAAGGATGATCAGTCCCCTAAGATATAAAATCCTAACTGATCTACCCATTGTTGTTCAGGATACCATAGTATCATTAACATCACTCCCCCTTTCGAGGGAGGTCATTTTGGACTATACCAAGCTTGTCTTAAAAGTATTCAAACTTTACACGAGATAGAGGCTTGGTCAACACATCTGCAATCTATTCATTTGTGCCAACATATTGGATCTTTACAACTCCCCTCTGCACCATATCACGAATGTAGTGATACTGGATTTCTATGTGCTTCAACTTATCATGGAACATTGGGTCCTCTGTCATCTTTATGCAACTCTGGTTATCACATAGAATTATGGTGGCTTCCATCTCCAAATCGAATAGACCTGTCAACAACTTCTTAATCCATATGGATTCACAACTGGTAAAACATGTTGCAATGTATTCTTATTATGTCGTGTTGAGAGAAATATTGGATTGCTTCCTTCTCTGCCATGAAGTCATGGTTGACCACAAACTGAAAAAAACATCCTGAATGATTTTTCTATCAGAAACTCTTCCAACCGAATCTGAATCAGTACATCCATACAATCTCAAGTCATGATCTCCAGTATAACAGAGACCATATTCCAACGTACCCTTAAGGTATCTCATCACATGTTTTGCAACAACAAGGTGAACACGTCTAGGCTCTACCAGATACTGACTCAAGGTGTTCATAGCAAAACATATATTTGTCCCAGTATTTGTCAGATACATCAACAAACCAATAATTTGTCTATACATAGTAGCATCAACCAACTCTTATGAAGTATCAACCAGGAGCTTCAACTTTGTTTACATGGGTGTGTGCATGGATTTACATTCCAACATGTCAAATCTCTTCAGTATTTCAACTGCATACTTCCCTTGGTTAAGGAAGATCTTCTCTGGGCTCTGCCAAACTTAAATACCTAAGAAATAATGCATTAGGCATAGGTATTTCATTTCAAACTCTGCAGCGAGCTTCTTCTTACAATATGTCATGATCTTTTCTTCTCCTGTTAAGAATAAATCATATACATATAGTAGAAATATCACTGGCTCATCATTCATAACCTTGAAGTAAAGGTTAGAATCATCTTTACTCTTGGTAAAGCCCAAGCTCGTCAGGAAACTGTTAATTCTACCATACCAAGCTCTAGGAGCCTACTTCAACCTGTACAAAGCTTTCTTCAATCTACAGACATGAGTCTTTCTATATTCAACTTCAAATCCTTGGGGTTGTTCTATATACACTTCTTCTTCAATAACACCATTTAAGAAGTTTGTTTTCACATCCATCTGGTGTAACTTCCACTTCTTCTTGGTTGCAAGAGCTATGATTGTTCTGATAGAAGTGTATCTGGCTACAGGAGAAAATGTCTCTTCATAATCAATGCCTTCCTTTTGAGAAAAGCCATGAGCTAAAAATCTTACTTTATGTTTTTCAATACGTTTGTCTGTAGTATGTTTTATCGTGTATATCCATTTGGAAGATAGCACATATTTGTTCTTTGGTCTGGGAACTATTTCCCATACATCATTCTTTATAATGGATTGGTATTCTTCTGTCATGGCATCCACCCATTCTTTCTTCTGAATGGATTCTTCAAAGCAAGTAGGTTCCTTTTCTATGAGATCACACATCAAGGCCATATAACTGGAGAATGGATTAGGTTTCTTGCTTTGTCTCATGGTTCCCTCTGGGGCATCATACTTCTCTCCATCTTGAATAATTTCTCTCTCCCAAGATGGCTTTCTCTTGTGAGATATCATCATCTAGGGAGGTTCTTGAGATTCTATCATATCATGATCTTCAGGAATCTCATCATCAGGAGTAACTGTAACTTCCTTCACTGGTTCTGAAACTCTGGGAGCTACAGGTTCTTGTTCATATACTTCTTCAAGCTAGCATTTCCTTAATATTTTGAGTGTTGCATCTTCATCAAAGGTTACATCTTTGTTGATATCAATATGATGGTAACCTAATATGTAAATTATGAAGGCCTTAGAGACCTCACAGTATCCAACAAATATTCCCTTCTTTCCTGAAGGGTCCAACTTAGTTCTCCTTTCTTTCGAAATGTGTACAAACACTAGAAAACCAAATATCTTGAGATGGCTTTCTTCTAGCTTCTTTTCGGAGAACATTTCTTCGGGGGTTTTGAATACAAGTGCACTATGGAATAATCTGTTTTGGACATACATTGTTGTTCTTGTTGTTTCGGCCCATAAGTGCATTGGAATATCTTGATCGTGGATCATAGTCTTCACGGTTTCCATTATTGTTCTATTCTTTCTTTCTGCTACACGATTTTGTTGAGGATTATAGGGAATGGTGAGCTCCTCTTAATCTCGGCATCTCTGCAAAAGCTTACAAATTCTTTTGAGGTGTATTCTCCTCCATTATTTGACCTGATTATCTTGATCTTTCTCTCGAAGAGATTTTCTATCAAGGCTTTGAATTCCTTGAATTTTTCAAATACTTCATCTTTTGATTTCAAGAAATAAACCCCAAGTCTTGCGAGAATAATCATCAGTAAATGACACATAGTATACATACCCACTTAGAGAGGTTGATGGCATTGGACCACATACATCTGAGTGGATGAGTACAAACCTCATTCTTATGGTACATAGGATACATCCTTTATTCTCATCGGAGTTCCTGTCATGTTCTTAAGAGCCAAGTATCTTCTCCAGGTATCACAAAACATAATCTTCAATTTCTTCTTTAGTCACCTTCTTGGGTGGCTCATCATCTTCAACTGTATGGGCAAGATGTCTTTTGTTATTTCTCTTCTTGTAATCTTCCCTTCTATAAGGACAATTCTTAGCAATGTGTCCCATCTTATCACAATGATAACATTGATAAGAGGAGAAATATTTTTCTTTTCTTTGACCCTTATGATATTTATGGAATCTCCTTGGAGGGTGAGATTCTTTATGGAAGTGGGTGAATCTCTTTGGAGAGTGAGATTCCTTATGAGGGTGGGTCTCCTTTTGGAAATGAGACCTTTTCTTTCCTCCTTTAATATGAGCAGCTAGGGCTTGATCTTCATCCCTTAATAGTACATCTTCTCGGGTGGCTACTCTTGCTTCTTCTTGAACACATCCTTCCCATAGACTATCAAATTGGAGTTTCTATTTTCTTGCACAGATAGTTTGGACGAAGGCATCCTAGGGTCTTGTGAGACCATTAAGAGTTGTCATGATTAGTTCATATTCATCCAAGTTGTCTACAATTTCTGTTAATTGTTCTTTGAAATGAGTAACCCTAGAGAAATAGTCATGAATTGTTTCTCCTTTTTGCATCTTTTTATTCTTTAGTTGGGTTCTCAAGTTCATCTTCGGGTTGATGTTCTTTCCTTCATACATTCCGGTTAGGGAATCAAACATCTCTTTTGGTGTATCCTTAGAAGACACTTGAGGGATCAAGTGATCTTTAATGGAGTCTGCAATTATCCTTTTGTCCCTAACCATATCCTTCTTATACTTTGCTTTCGCTGCATCTTCTTCGGGTTCTGGTACATTTTCTTTTATGAATTTTGCAAGGTCATTCTCTTCAAGAATGAGTGCAATCTTGTATTTCTAGGCACGGAATCTTTCCACACCTTCTAACTTATCAACAAGCTTGGTGCTTGCAGACATCTTGACCTGGAGCTAGGAAAATGACTAAAAAAATGAAAGTGCTGAGAAAGTGAATATGAACTTACTAGGATATGTGTTGGGCTCAGGCAAGTAGGTTGGAGCTGTCTGTTTTCAAAAAATCCAAATTTTACCCCTTGAAACTAGACGTGCGCAAATCCAAACTGATACTTCTAGTACTGGTTTTGGTTTTCTGGTACCAGTAAAAACTAGGGTTTCACTTTTTGGAGGCTTTGGCCACTGAAAAGGTGCACTCTAGCTGCCAAAAGATGCGCTAGGGTAGGGCACACTTTTCTAGATGGTTTTTAGGCTAAAATTTATTTCCAACAAAAATCTCTAATTTTCTTGTACAACAACAGTGATGATTTTGGTTACCCAGTGAAAGGTGATCTATTTAGTTTAGCTCTGATACCATGTTAAATTTAGAGTTGCTATTAAGTTCTTTTCAATTTACCAGAGAATAATATCACAAGTAGGATCACTGAAAGAAACAAAATCACAAGGTACACATCATTTTATCCTGGGAAACTCTCATGGGGGAGAAAACCCAACAAAAACTTCCTCAATAATAGATTGCCAATACAATTCCAATACTAAATACCAAACCACCAAGAATATACAAGACTAAGCATGCGTCTCTCTCTTCTCCTTCTTCTAACTGCAGCTTCCTTCAAAACTTGTGCACTAGATGAGTGACTTGAGTGAGTGAATGAATGAGGCGCCATCCTTACTTATTTATACTAGTTGAAGGGGCGCTAGGGTTATGTCTTTTCACCATGCAGGGTCGACTTCTTCCAATAGTGGTTAAAACCACTTTATAAGCCCTAAGGGCCGACTTCTCAAATACCACCATATAAATATGGTTTGACCAATCCACAAAAGGGGATTTGATCTATATAATAATAACTCAATTATAATTAGAATATTCTTCACAGTTACAATATTTCAACAAATACAAAGGTGCATTGAGTGAATTTTGGGAATGTGCAAGTTGTGGTTATGCATACATGAATATTTCACATATGTGTGATTGCAATTGTGAATGCATGATGATGATAACATTGCATATTAAAATGTTAACAACTAGAAATGATTGAAGTATTGGTGTGACATAATTCTTTGATCATTTCATGAGATGTAGCAATGAAAATAGTATACACGTGAATACTCATGTTTTGTTTAGTTGATTGAAAGCTATGCCAAGAAGAATAGATTACAAGTAGAGTTGTTTTAAATATGTCCATGAGAACTTTGAGCCCATAATAGAGACTAATTGCTACCACAAGCAAAGGCTAAGTATCATGTTAAGACCATAATAACTATTGAATCTAATATTTATGATGGATAGATTCAAAATTATGGTTGAAATTTTGATGATAGTATCTCATGGTAACTATATATCTATAATGCAGATGAGATGATAAATTTGTCTATTTAGGAAAGATTATGGTTATTATAAGCTTGAAATTATGGGGATGATGCTATTGTGATTACATTGGATCTTTTTGTTATGCCCCGATCTCTTTGAGCCAATGATTGTTTTGTGGTTGCAATGGGACAAACTAGCTATTAAAATCGAGAAGTATACGCTCTTCTCATATGTGAAAGCCTTGGTAAATGATGGATCGACCAAGGAGCTATTTAGTAAATAAGGGGATGATTGAGCTTCTATGGTAAGTGACTACAAGGAAAAGGTGATTTGAATGAATATGAGCTATGTAAGACTCATGACACGTGTTGGTTCGAATCAAGAGAAAATGTATTTTGCATGAGTCAAATAAGATAGTAAGATGGATCCTGCTCATGTTATCCATGTGAAGAAAACATATATTTATACATATAAGGATTGGGTTGAAATTATATATTATATCTTGTATTGTGAATATACATGCTTTAATTATGAATTTAAAAATTCATATGGATGGGATCATTGTTGCATAGGAATGTTTATGATATGCATGTTTACCTTGATTGTTATAGGTATATGTTGAGATGCTAAGGCCTTGGAAGCATCTCAAAGTAATGGAAGGAATTGTTAATCATTGCTCTCCAAGATTGTTAGAAAAGACAAGTTTGTAGTGGAGACAATAGCATTGCATATGAAGCTAAAGAATGGAGACATGGTCTCACTGTGGCAACAAAGGTTCACCAAGGATGGTGTTAATGTAAGGGGGAGAGGCATGTACAATACTTTGATTTTGACTTGGAATTATAATATGTTAAACCATGAACTACTTGCATCATGAGCTTATGTGATGGGATTATGATATCACAAGAGGGGAAGAAAAAGGGGGTGCATGGATTATAATAAGGGAACTATGATATCACAAGAAGGGAAGAGCAGGGTTGGAATTTCAAAACCCACGAGCACGTCAAATTTAACAGTTTTCCCGACTTCAATAACTGTTCTGCGGGTTTCTACGAAGAATCTTGACTGTTATTAAAAAAACTTAACCGTATTTGACAGGCAAATTGGCCCGTGACGGGCAATTTGCCCATCAAATCCCATCCCTGGGGAAGAGAAAAGGGGGTGCATGGATGATTTGACCTTGACATTGTCCTTTAGGGAGTACTAACCTTTCTTAACCATGCTTGTTTACAAGCTTTCCCATCAATCTTTGACTTATGTATCAAAGTTGTCATTTGCTTGGAGATAGAGTAGATATTGTGTA
>SNQJ01S0066452.1:63770-75153 GCA_010110895.2 Picea sitchensis | reverse complement strand
GTGGCAGGGATCGAGCGACCCATCGGTATATCAGCTACCGGGGTTTTGAGTTGACAGAAAATTTCTGTCATCGGGGTATCAGAAACTCTGAAATCGCGAGATTGGATCGGGGTCGTCCATCAGTCAGGATATGTGGCGGAGATCTAGACTATCGGAGAAAGTCCCGATAGAAAATTCAACCGACGCATTGGGGTTCGGCGTTTCGCGAATCCTGAGGGAAAGACTTTCGGAGCATCAGAAGTCGCGAAATCCCAAGAGTAAATCAGAACCGTCCATCAGTTGGGGGACACGTGGGTGAGATCGGGAGCTCTTCGGCATTTCGGAGATCGAAGGGACAAGATGTCAGAGTATTTCAGCAGCGGAAACTTCAAAATTGCGAGAAGCGATCAGGACCGTCCATCATAGGAAGACACGTGGAGGAGATCAGAGCATTCGGGAGATTTCCCGAAAGGAAAGATATCTATCAGCATTACGGGCATCGGGATATCAGGAACCGTGCACAAGAGGTTTATGCATTTCGGCATTGCGATGTCCAAAACCCCGAAAGGAGATAAGGCTGCGGTCTTATGAGAGCTGGTCATATGGACTAGAGCGTAGCCAGGCGGGACTAAGGAAAAAAGGGGCGCATCAGCAAATCGGATATCGGGGATTCAAGAGGAAGGGAACTCTTGACATCGGGAATTAGAAAACCCCGAAACCCGAAAGTATATGCATTTTCCTGTTGAGGAAGGAGCAGTGGTCGTATGCAAAGGTCGTGACAGGGAAAGAAGGACATGTGGATCGGTATTTTAACAGAGATTCCAGCAGGGAACCAGAAGAGCCACTTCGGCTCGAGGGTGGAGATTGAACGATCCTTTTGACTGGGAGGTCAGGCGCAGAGACCCTACGGGGTATGCGGCTGCATCACTAACCCCGGAAGATGAAAAGCCAACAGTTTTGTGGACCCCGTTTTGGGTAGTTTGGTGTATCAACTTCCCGGGGATGTAACTTTGGCATACGATATTTGTTTGGGGCGCATGATAGCTCATTGGAAATTTATTGTCGAGGATATTAATTATGGGGGCTCAATCAAATCCTTTTTCTATCATTGAGAAGCTCGATCCTGAAAAACCTTCATTTAGGCCCTCAAAATGGCCCCGGAAATTAAAATTTGCTAAAAATAGTAAGTTGCCATAAAACTATTTTGAGCAAGTTCGAAAAGGTAGGTGGCCATCGATATCCACCTGGATCAAGGATCACTGAAATAAACACAATCACAAGGTATACAACATTTTATCCTGGGAAACCCTAATTGGGGATAAAACCCAGCAAAAACTTCTTGAATAATAGATTGCCAATACAATTCCAAGACTAAAGACCAAACCACCAAGAATATCCAAGACTAAGCATGCACCTCTCTCTTCTCCTTCTTCTAATTGCAGCTTCATTCAAAAAAAATTCACTAGATGAGTGACTTGAGTGAGTGAATGAATGAGGTGCCATCCTCAATTATTTATACTAGATGAGGGGGTGCTAGGGTTATGTCTTTTCACCAAGCAAGGCCTACTTCTTCCAATAGTGGTTAAAACTACTTTATGATCCCTAGGGGCCAACTTCTCAAATACCATCATATAAATATTGTTTTACCAATCCACAAAAGGGGATTTGGTCTTATACAAGACCCAACATGATCAATCCACAAAAGGGGATTTGATATATATAATAATAACTCAATTATAATTAGAATATTCTTTGCAGTTACAACATTTCAACACTCCCCCTTAACAAGAAGGGTATTCTACTGACATAACCCAATACAACATCATCAAGAGAGAGAGAGGGAAGCAACATCATCAACATTTGGAACACTGACTATGATATCTACAAATCATTGAAATTTTTTTCTCATCATCAATAACATCATCGTTCACAGCATGGAGCTGGAGTAACATCATCATCATCATTCACAACATGGAGATGGAGTAGCATCATCATCATCGTTCACATCATGGAGATGGAGTAGCATCATCATCAGCAGTAGCAGCATGAAGTTGAAACATCATCATCAATAGCATGAAGCTAGAACAACAATATCACCAATGCTAGGTTGGTACATCATCATCAACAGCACGGGGCTGGTACAACATCATTAAAAGCATGAGGCTGGTACAACAACATCATCAACATGAGATTGAGAAAAGAAAATCATCAGCACGAGGCTGAGACAATAACATCATCAACACGAGGTTGAGACAACAACATCATCAGCACGAGTCTAAGACAACAACATCATCAACATGAGGTTGAGACAACAACATCGTCAACACGAGGTTGAGACAACAACATCATCATCACGAGGCTAAGACAATAACATCATCAACACGAGGTTGAGACAACAACATCATAAGCACGAGGCTGAGACAACAACATCATCAACAGGAGGTTGAGACAACAACATCATCAACATGAGGTTGAGAGAACAACATCATAAGCACGAGGCTAAGACAACAAAATCATCATCACAAGGCTGAGACAACAACATCATCATCATATGGAAACAGAATGAGGCAGGTGCAACAACAACATTTTTTGGTACTCTGGCAAACCATCCTTACCGGACCTTCGGGATCTGCCTATGAATCATAACATCCCCTAGGATATAAAATCCTAACAGGGCTACCACGTGTTACTCTAAAAAACTGTCCTTACCGGAACTTCGGGATTTGCCCAGGAATCAAGATATTCCCTAGGATATAAAATCCTAACGAAGCTACCACTAGTAATCATAGTTGGCATATACATGCACATGTACTCTGACATACCATCCTTACCAAACCTTCGGGATTTGTCCAGGGATGATCAGTCCCCTAGGATATAAAATCCTAACTGATCTACCCATTGTTGTTCAGGATACCATAGTATCATCAGCATCACTCCCCCTTTCGAGGGAGGTCATTTTGGACTATACCAAGCTTGTCTTAAAAGTATTCAAACTTTACACGAGATAGAGGCTTGGTCAACACATCTGCAACCTCTTCATTTGTGCCAACATATTGGAGCATTACAAATCCCCTCTGCCCCATATCACGAATGTAGTGATACTAGATTTCTATGTGCTTCAACTTATCATGGAACATTGGGTTCTCTGTCATCTTTATGCAACTCTGGTTATCACATAGAATCATGGTGGCTTCCATCTCCAAATCGAATAGACCTGTCAACAACTTCTTAATCCATATGGATTCACAACTGGAAAAACATGTTGCAATGTATTCGTATTATGTCGTGCTAAGAGAAATATTGGATTGCTTCCTGCTCTGCCATGAAGTCATGGTTGACCCCAAACTGAAAAAACATTCTGAAGTGATTTTTCTATCAGAAACTCTTCCAACCCAATTTGAATCAGTATATCTATACAATCTCAAGTCCTGATCTCCAGTATAACAGAGACCATATTCCAATGTACCCTTAAGGTATCTCATCACATGTTTTTCAACAACAATGTGAACACGTCTAGGCTCTACCAGATACTCACTCAAGGTGTTCACAGCAAAACATATATTTGGCCCAATATTCGTCAGATACATCAACAAACCAATAATTTTTCTATACATAGTAGCATCAACCAACTCTGATGAAGTATCAACCAGGAGCTTCAACTTTGTTTACATGGGTGTGTGCATGGATTTACATTCCAACATGTCAAATCTCTTCAGTATTTCAACTGCATACCTCCCTTGGTTAAGGAAGATCTTCTCTAGGCTCTGCCAAACTTAAAGACCTAAGAAATAATGCAGTAGGCATAGGTATTTAATTTCAAACTCTGCAGCGAGATTCTTCTTACAATATCTCATGATCTTTTCTTCTCCTGTTAAGAATAAATCATCTACATATAGTAGCAATATCACTGGCTCATCATTGATAACCTTGAAGTAAAGGTTAGAATCAACTTTACTCTTGGTAAAGCCCAAGCTCATTGGGAAACTATTAACTCTGCCATACCAACCTCTAGGAGCCTGCTTCAACCCGTACAAAGATTTCTTCAATCTACAAACATGAGTCTTTATGGATAAGAGGAGAAATATTTTTATTTTCTTTGACCCTTATGATATTTTTGGAATCTCCTTGGAGGGTGAGATTCTTTATGGAAGTGGGTGAATCTCTTTGGAGAGTGAGATTCCTTATGAGGGTGGGTCTCCTTTTGGAAATTAGACCTTTTCTTTCCTCCTCTAATATGAGCATCTAGGGCTTGATCTTCATCCCTTAATAGAACAACTTCTCGGGTGGCTACTCCTGCTTCTTCTTGAACACATCCTTCCCATAGACTATCAAATTGGAGTTTCTATTTTCTTGCACAGATAGTTTGGACGAAGGCATCCCAGGGTCTTGTGAGAACATTAAGAGTTGTCATGATTAGTTCATCTTCATCCAAGTTGTCTACAATTGCTTCTAATTGTTCTTTGAAATGAGTAACTCTAGAGAAATAGTCATGAATTGTTTCTCCTTTCTGCATCTTTGTATTCTTTAGTTGGGTTCTCAAGTTCATCTTCGGGTTGATGTTATTTCCTTCATACATTCTGGTTAGGGCATCAAACATCTCTTTTGGTGTATCCTTAGAATACACTTGAGGGATCAAGTGATCTTTAATGGAGTCTGCAATTATCCTTTTGGCCCTAACCATATCCTTCTTATACTTTGCTTTCGCTGCATCTTCTTCGGGTTCTGGTACAGTTTCTTTTATGAATTTTTCAAGGTCATTCTCTTCAAGAATGAGTGCAATCATGTATTTCTAGGCACGGAAGCTTTCCTCACCTTCTAACTTGTCAACAAGCTTGGTGCTTGCAGACATCTTGACCTGGAGCTAGGAAAATGACCATAAAAATGAAAGTGCTCAGAAAGTGATTATGAACTTACTAGGATATGCGTTGGGCTCAGGCGAGTAGGCTAGAGTTGTATGTTTTCAAAAAATCCAAATTTTACCCCTTGAAACTGGACCTGCGCAAATCCGAACTGATACTTCTGGTATTGGTTCTGGTTTTCTAGTACCAGTAAAAACTAGGGTTTCACTTTTCGAAGGCTTTGGCCACTGAAAAGGTGCACTCTAGATGCCAAATGATGCGCTAGGGTAGGGCACACTTTTCTAGATGGATTTTAGGCAAAAAAAAAATTCCAACAAAAATCCCTAATTTTCTTGTACGGCAATAGTGACTATTTTGGTTACCCAATGAAAGGTGCTCTATTCAGTTTAGCTCTAATACCATGTTAAATTTAGAGTTGCTATTAAGTTCTTTTCAATTTACCAGAGAATAATAGCACAAGTAGGATCACTAAAAGAAACAAAATCACAAGGTACACATCATTTTATCCTGGGAAACTCTCATGGGGGAGAAAACCCAACAAAAACTTCCTCAATAATAGATTGCCAATACAATTCCAATACTAAATACCAAACCACCAAGAATATACAAGACTAAGAATGCGTCTCTCTCTTCTCCTTCTTCTAACTGCAGCTTCCTTCAAAACTTGTGCACTAGATGAGTGACTTGAGTGAGTGAATGAATGAGGCGCCATCCTTATTTATTTATACTAGCTGAGGGGGCGCTAGGGTTATGTCTTTTCACCATGCAAGGTCGACTTCTTCCAATAGTGGTTAAAACCACTTTATAAGCCCTAGGGGCCGACTTCTCAAATACCACCATATAAATATGGTTTGACCAATCCACAAAAGGGGATTTTGTCTTATACAAGACCCGACATGATCAATCCACAAAAGGGGATTTGATCTATATAATAATAACTCAATTATAATTAGAATATTCTTCACCGTTACAATATTTCAACAAAACAAAGGTGCATTGAGTGAATTTTGGGAATGTGCAAGTTGTGGTTATGCATACATGAATATTTCACATATGCTTGATCGCAGTTGTGAATGCATGATGATGATAACATTGCATATTAAAATTTTAACAACTAGAAATGATTGAAGTATTGGTGTGACATAATTCTTTGATCATTTCATGAGATGTAGCAATGAAAATAGTATACACGTGAATACTCATGTTTTGTTTTGTTGATTGAAAGTTATGTCAAGAAGAATAGATTACAAGTAGAGTTGTTTTGAATATGACCATGAGAACATTGAGCCCATAATAGAGACTAATTGCTACCACAAGCAAAGGATAAGTATCATGTTAAGACCATAATAACTATTGAATCTAATATTTATGATGGATAGATTCAAAATTATGGTTGAAATTTTGATGATAATATCTCATGGTAACTATATATCTATAATGCAAGTGAGATGATAAATTTGTCTATTTAAGAAAGATTATGGTTATCATAAGCTTGAAATTATGGGGATGATGCTATTGTGATTACATTGGATCTTTTTGTTATGCCCTTATCTCTTTGAGCCAATGATTTTTTTGTGGTTGTAATGGGACAAACTAGCTATTAAAATCGAGAAGTATACGCTCTTCTCATATGTGAAAGCCTTGGTAAATGATGGATCGACCAAGGGGCTATTTAGTAAATAAGGGGATGATTGAGCTTCTATGGTCAGTGACTACAAGGAAAAGGTGATTTGAACGAATATGAGCTATGTAAGACTCATGACACGTGTTGGTTAGAATCAAGAGAAAATATATTTTGCATGAGTCAAATAAGATAGTAAGATGGATCCTGCTCATGTTATCCATGTGAAGAAAACATATATTTATACATATAAGGATTGGGTTGAAATTATATATTATATCGTGTATTGTGAATATACATGTTTTAATTATGAATTTAAAAATTCATATGGATGGGATAATTGTTGCATAGGAATTTTTATGATATGCATGTTTGCCTTGATTGTTATAGGTATATGTTGAGATGCTAAGGCCTTGGAAGCATCTCAAAGTAATGAAAGGAATTGTTAATCATTGCTCTCCAAGATTGTTAGAAAAGACAAGTTTGTAGTGGAGACAATAGCATTGCATATGAAGCTAAAGAATGGAGACATGGTCTCACTGTGGCAACAAAGGTTCACCGAGGATGGTGTTAATGTAAGGGGGAGAGGCATGTACAATACTTTGATTTTGACCTGGAATTATAATATGTTAAACCATGAACTACTTGCATCATGAGCTTATGTGATGGGATTATGATATCACGAGAGGGGAAGAAAAAGGGGGTGCATGGATTATAATAAGGGAACTATGATATCACAAGAGGGGAAGAGCAGGGTTGGAATTTCAAAACCCACGAGCACGTCAAATTTGACAGTTTTCCCGACTTCAATAACTTTTATGCGGGTTTCTACGAAGAATCTTGACTGTTATTAAAAAAACTTAACCATATTTGACGAGAAAATTGGCCCGTGAAGGGAAATTTGCCCGTCAAATCCCATCCCTGGGGAAGAGAAAAGGGGGTGCATGGATGATTTGACCTTGACATTGTCCTTTAGGGAGTACTAATGTAGTGTCCCCAAGGCCCAACCCTGATGTAAACCATGATCTGAAAGAGATTGTAAATATGTGTTATAGGTTGGTGAGCCGAGTTTTGTATAAGCCGGTAGGTTTATGTGTTCGATTAGGCCAGAGAGCCTAAGGGTTGAAGGCCAAGGGCCTGGATTTTGTATCTGTATGTATGCAGCACATCAATAAAATATAAACACCGCCAGGTGCAGACTGACCACGATGAATGAGTGATGGGGGACTGAGCGTCCACAAAGTGGGCAAGGGATTAGGGGTTGGAAGGTGGGAAAAAGGGGCTGAGTGTTGAGCCTAGGGGCTAATCCTAGGGGGCTTAGGCCTAGAATAATATTTTAATATTATTTCCAAAAAGAGCCATGTGCATATTATCTTATCCTAAGTTTCTGGCAAGGGGGGGAACGTGCAAGGGGATTCACGCTATGGCAACGCATGCAGTTCCCAGGGTGACAAGTGTCAACCCTGGTGCATGCAAATATAATCGCCGAGATGATCCGTGGGAGGGGATCATTCTCCATTCGGACCAGAACCTCTGAGCGTGGAACCGGTACGACCTCTGCAAGAATACCCTGGTTCATCCCTGAAAGCGGAAAATCCTGTGTGGACTTCTGAAATACCCTGGTACAACTCCTGTCTGAACAGTTCGAACCTGTGTTGACCCTGCATGGATTGTTTTTCACATGTTCCCAAGAACCCGAGCGTGAGTCTATCCCGTGTTGTCGGATTGAGAAATAAGAAGTGACCTGCCATTGTGGAACTAGTTAGAAAGCCCGTGTTCATTTTTCCCGATTGGTTGTTGTGGCCACGCAGTGCTTGTCTGCGCGTGGCATACTGGCTAGAGTAAGCCTATACTGAGCTTGTGTATGACTTCTCTCCAGATGAGGGAGGTGGTTGATGTTGGAAGAGGTCGGTTGTCAGGCCTGCGAGAAACTCTTTCCAGGTGAAAGNGAGTTTCCAGCACCAGCTACGGGCTCTGAGACTTCCTGATCCGGCCTGTTGTCGAGACCCAGAGGGGGAGATTAGCACCGATGGACTGTGTGTGTGAAGGTGTATACTCCCGGGCGGAACAGGCATGTGGGGAATGAGGGTCTGGTAGTAGTGGGTGTAAGATGGCATCTTTGGGAAGAATCCTTCCAGATATTTCTGTGTTGTCCTCCCTGTAACCTCAGCCTAGCCTAGGATTCCTTGCCTTGGGGTGGAGCTCGGTCCCAGCTCAGGGGTGACCCATTTTTGAGCTGATGAACAGTGTGGTCTAAGGCTGGGAGGTTCGTGGAAGGCCTGCACTTGGTTGGTGATTTCTACAGCTGTTAAAAGATAAGTATTTGAACTATGTTTTAATCTTGTTGTGCATGACTGTGCTGTTTATTTATCATGTTTTCCGCTGTGTATATGAATTAATGTTAAATGATATGGATTGTTAATTGTAGCAGAAAAAAGTATATGTTTTTACTCTGCGTTAAATGTATTCCATTACTTGAATGCATGTGATTATATAATGCATGTATGAATTATAGAGAAGTGTGTGTACAGATTGTTACATAGTGCGTAAAGCTCTAGGTAAGCAAAAAGGTACACTACAAATTGGTATCAGAGTGAGGTTTCGACACTGAGCCTAGATGGGCCAGTGGAGCAGTCTTTGTACTGAGAATGAGAGGGGAAATTGTGTTTGGAGGACCAATTTCGGACCCTGGTATGGCCCGGAGTGTATAGGAGTTTAAACTCGGGAGGATCGTGAGTCGTAAGATCACTGTGGGGTTAACCGTCAATCGTCTAAGTTGACAGAAGTTGCACAAGGTTTAAGTCCTCATGGGTAGAGGAGAAGTCCCGGAGAGGCGTCGGGATATTAGAGTCATTGGGGTTTTTCTAAGGCAGAGAATCGAGACCTTGTGATTCTCGAAATTCCGAGGAGGGATCATAGTCGTAGAGTCCCTTTGGAGGACACGTGTCGGAATCCTGGAGAGAGTCGGAAATCGGAGAATCGGAGTTCTTGAGCACATAGAGATCTCGTCACACGGAATCGCGATCCACAATTTCGCGACAAGATCTGGACCGTTCATATTAGGGGACACGTGGCAGAGATATGCCATCGGGAAAGTCCCGACAAGGAGTAAGTCCATCGGTGTTTGAAGTTCATCGGGAAATCGAGAACCCCGGTGACAAGTGATTCATACACTTTGAAACTCCGAACCCTGAAACCCCGACGAGAGATTTGAGTACGGTCACGGGGTAGAGGTCACATGGACCTGGGATTAACCGCGAAGGGTTAAAGCAAAAGGCGCGTCGGCATATCGGGAATCGGGATATCGAAGATTCTGTGAGCGTATGCGCTGTGACATTGAAACCGTCGAAACCCCAACGGGGAAAGGTGGAGGTCATATAGTATGGTCATGTGGACCAGAGACTGAGCCAGGAGGGCTAGCCAGTGTAAAATCACATCGAGAATCGAAGGATCGGGGGTTGTGAATGCATGTGCATCGCGACATCACAAATCCCGAAACCCCGATAGGAGGATTGATCACGGTCATGGGAAGTGGTCATATGGTGGAAGTTTAGCCAGGGGGGCTAGCACACGAAGAGCTCATTGGGAAATTAGAACCCAAAACCCCGACAGGAAGTTGACTGCGGTCATATGGAGGTTGGTCGTATGGTGAGGGTATAGCCCGGAGGGCTAGCACGGACGGAGTCCATCGAAAATCAGGAAATCGTGGATTCCACTGTCAAGAGTTTTGGCACATTTCGATTCGCGAAACCCCGAACCCCGATAAGGGAGAAGGTCGGGGTCACGAGTCAAAGGTCACATGGTGTAGAGCCATAGCAGGGGCTAACGCATAAAGGTAGCGCATCGGGAAATCGGGAAATCAGGGATTCAACCCACCAGAACATTGCCAGTTTCAAAAACCCGATACAGGTAACCCCGATAGAAGGAAGGGAGACCTCGAAGAGTTCATGTGGGAGGAAAATTTCCCGATAGGAAATAGGAGAATTTCAAGAAACCTGAAAAAAAAAATAAAAAAATACAAAGAAAGATAGAGCTCAGAAAACTTGTGAAGTTGAAATGTCTTTCATTCTTGTTCGTATTAGTTATAAACGTTGTGGGTTATTCATGAAGTTTAATGCCCTGACAATTTTGAATTGGATTGCACAGTGCGTGTTCAGAATACAACAGAGGCCAAACTCCAGTTAATCAACGTCGAGTATGGAGTGGGGAAGAGTGCAAATTACCCCTGAAATAGAAGACGAACGGGAAGGAAAAGATGTTAACCTAGGAGTCGAAGGATCGAACTCTAATGGGCATGGAAAGGAGATGGATAAGGAAGGAAATATAATGAAAATCCTTGAAGGATTGCAAAGAGAGGCCAAGGAGCGTCGAGCTGATAGCCGAAAGCTCATGAAAGTCAAGGATCGGCAAGGGAAATTAAACTTAAAATTCTTGCAGAGTCTGGAAAGAATAGAGAAGAAACTTGAGAAGGGAAGAGACTCAGGTACGACGGAGAGTCGCAAAACCCATGGGAGAAGAAGCAGATCGAGGAGTGGTAGTCGACATCACAGTCGCTCCCAAAAACATTCGGACAGGGAGACACACAGTAGTTCAAGCCCGTCCCCTACCAGAAAACATCGGAAATCCGGAAGGGAGGAATTGAAAGGGGAGATGAATAAAATTAAGCCTCCAACATTCGATGGAGAACATAAGAAGGAGGAAGATGCTGAGACCTGGTTGCTTGGAATGAATAAATACTTCCAACTGCAGAATTATTCTGCCCATACAGAGGGAAGAATTGTAATGTACCAGTTGAAAGGAAAAGCGTCCATGTGGTGGGATCAGTTTGTGCAGGTGCAGCACATTCAAGAGAAAGAGGTCACTTGGAAGGAATTCAAGAGGTATTTCGAGAAGAAATACCTGACTAAAAGATACTATGACAGAA
>SNQJ01S0066452.1:48594-63760 GCA_010110895.2 Picea sitchensis | reverse complement strand
CCTCTACGAACTCCTCACCCTTGGAGCTTCTCCGCCCATATAAAAACACTGATCCTCCTGAGCTTTGAGTACTGTGACCCCGTTAGAGGGTTCTGAAGCTTCTTCACTCCTTGTAGAGTATTCTCATGCACACACAGTGCTGTCTCTCCTGAGCTTCTCAAACGCTCAGACCCCTAAGGGATTTTATCCTTCTTTCTTCTCCCACAGATGGAGAATACTTGGATGCCCTCCTGGCTATCCTCTACCTCAAGCAACTTCTTGCTGAGTCTGCAGGGTATTCAACAACCCTGTGAGGATCCCTCAGTGGATTCTTCCTCTAAATTCCAGAACTCAAAGGGTTCTCTTCTCTTCTGTGCCTGTCTGCACACTGTCTCAATGCCCACCTGACAAAGTATATTTTCACAGAACGTCTAGCAGTTCTGTCCTCTGTGCCCTCATTGCACCTGCTCAATGCCCACTTGGAAGTGCTCTTCAGAATCCTCAGTGATTCTGGTTCCCTTGAACTCACAACAGATTTCTGAGGTCTTTCTTCTGAGTTGTTGACTCCAGTTCCTGTGCCACAACACGTCTTTGTCTGAACCTGCAAAATTCAGAAGTGCTTCAGTGCACTGGTATTCAGAGACCGCAGTACTCTGTCACGCCCTCATGGTATGAAACCTCAAAGACCTTCACCTGAAATAAAACATACTCCTGCAAATGAAAATCTACAACATACATTCATATCATAATAGAACACTCACAGACACCCACATGACATAGAAATACATGCAGGAAAAACTACTTCTGTTTATATTAAAATGGAAAATGTCTGTTTTTACAAGGTGTTTCTGAGCACGGCCTGTAACAAGGTCTCGGCTCCTTCTCTTCTGCTCTCTACTCGTAGATTATATCTATCTCCACTCCACTCCACTCTCTTCTCTATGCTAGCTCTACTAAAGAGATACAATAGATCTGTTACATGAGGGGGCTCTTCGAGCTCTTCCCTCCAATCTACCTACCGTATTCAATTACATTGAATATGATGTCTAGTCCAGCATCCGGATCTAGATATCATCCTTACAAAACATTAAAGGCCTATCTTATCTACAGCCTGCGCAAAGGCACGACTTCACGGCTCAACAGCCTAAGCATTTAATTACATTGAATTCAGATTTCAAATGAGGCTGCGCTTCTCTCTTCAACGCGTGATTTGAATTCGCTAACGTGGCTGTCTGGATGGCTGGCTGATGTGGAGAGATGCTCCTGCATCATACTCCTCAGCTGCAAAATTCATGAGCTCATGCTCATGAGCTTCCCATCTCAGCTGTTGAAATCCCCCTGGATCCCAAATCATTCTCTGGAGCTGTTCGTCTGCTCCGTCTTGCTCCTGCTGCCTCTGCTGTTGCGCTGCTGTTGTTGCTTCTCTTCTGCTTAGCTTCTCCTTGCTGGCAGTTCCTGCTGAATCTACCATCAACCTTCTAATGTCTTCTATCACTCGGTCCAATTGCTCTAGTGGCTGGCTCTTCTCATGCAGTCTCCCCAGCTGCAAAATTTTTCGGCAATTGGGTAGATCATCATGATCTCCCATGATTTCTTCTTCATCTTCATCTGTGGCACCAAGTGTCCACTTTGCTACAGACTTCAGCTCTGCAGTCTCCCTTTGATTGACTTGCTTTTTAGTCACCTTGCTCTGATCTGCCAGTTCTCCTGCTGGCTCTGGATTGTTCAGCCAATCCTCCAGCATCTACAACTCCATCTGCCATGGAGTGAGAACTTTATCTTCTGCTGTCAGCTTCAATGCTACAGATTCTTCAGCTTCCTGGCTGAATGCATTGAGACACTCCTCCGAATTCTCATTTTCCTCTCCGTCTGCTTGGGCAGCTTTAGATATATGCTCCAATTTCTTTGCGACAGTCTCAACTAGCTGTCCTTCTGTTGTTGCTGCATCGACAACACAGATTTCTGCCTCCTCCTGGGCAAGTGGTAGGAATATATGAATTCCCCCAATCATCAAAAGATTTCTCATATCTTCCTCTTCTATCAGCTGCACCTGCTGATCTAAATCCATTTCCGAGCTCACCTGCTCTGTCAGCTCCTCTGGCTGATTCCAACTCATATGCTCATCCCTGCCCACCTGGCAATATGGGATATGTTCACTGCCCTCCTGGAAGATTATGAGATCAATTGATCCCATCTTCATCAGCACCCCTTGCTAAATTGAACTCACCTTCGAGTCCATGAGACCTTCAGATAGTCTTGAATGCTCATCTCTTCCCACCTAGAAATCTGAGATGCTTCCACTACCCTCCTGGCAGTCTTCAAGATCCCGCAGCGACCTCATTTCATTGCCCAACTGGAAATGTGAAATTCCCTGGCTGTCCTCATGACAGTCTCTGAGATCTCGTAGTGATCTCAACTCGTTGCCCACCTGGAAAACTGCAATTTCCTCTTTTCCCTCCTGGCAGTTCTTGAGATCTTCAGCTGATCCCATTTCATTCTCTTCACCGAGAAATTTTCCAGTCTCTGGTTCACATACTTGAACCATCTCCTCAGGTCTGTCAAGGTTTTCAGCATACCTCAACCACCCTCTTAACAACCTACGCTGTATTCTAGCCATCAACTCCTTGACTAACCATTTTTCTTTTGCCTTCCTCATGGGTCATTCATATACCCATCTCGGCTTAGCTTTCTGATGCATCCGCAATGCAAGCTTTTCTATTTCTTTCTTTATATCAACGAGCTCTTCATATATATCTTCTTGTCTCCATAGCTCTGAGTTTTTCCTCCCAGCATACTTACGGCCTTTAGTAGCCATGTCGCTGTCCCTGTCTGCTCTCCTAGCAAACCTGCTGCTGTCACTTTGCATCCCTGAGTGTCCCAACTTCATCCTCCACAGTCCTCCCGACTATCTATGGACTGTTGCCTACCTGTGAACAATCCTTACAGAGTTTTCAGCACTCCATCTTCTCCCTCCGCTTGAAATATACTAACAAAGTTCTCGCTCTGATACCACTTCTGACGTAGCTGCATACCCCGCAGGGTATCTGCGCCCGACCTCCCGGTCAAAAGATTCGTTCAATATCCACCCTCAAGCCGAAGTGGCTCTTCTGGTTCCCTGTTGGAATCTCTGTTAAAATCCTGATCCACAGGTCCTTCTTTCCCTGTCACAGCCTTTGCATACGACCGCTGCTCTTTCCTCAACAGGAAAATGCATATACTTTCGGGTTTCGGGGTTTTCTAATTCCCGATGTCAAGAGTTCCCTTTCTCTTTAATCCCTGATCTCCGATTTGCCGATGCGACCCTTTTTGCCTTAGCCCCGCCTGGCTATGCTCTAGTCCATATGACCAGCTCTCGACTCCTTCTCTTCTGCTCTCTACTCGCAGATTCTATCTATCTCCACTCCACTCCACTCTCTTCTCTATGCTAGCTCTACTAAAGAGATACAATAGATCTTTTACATGAGGGGGCTCTTCGAGCTCTTCCCTCCAATCTACCTACCCTATTCAATTACATTGAATGGGATGTCTAGTCCAGCATCCAGATCTAGATCTCAGCCTTACAAAACATTAAAGGCCTATCTTATCTAAAACCTGCACAAAGGCACGGCTTCACGGCTCAACAACCTAAGCATTTAATTACATTGAATTCGGATTTCAAATGAGGTTGCGCCTCTCTCTTCAACCCACGATTTGAATTTGCTAACGTGGTTGTCTGGCTAGCTGGCTGATGTGGAGAGATGCTCTTGCATCAGTTAGGGTTTTGGATTTTTTTTTACGATAAAAATTCCTTTGGAGCCTCATTATAAAATCATCTTCTCATGGATGCAAGTATCCATCACATCTCTTCTCAGAGATAAGCTGCCACCATTCTAGCGAGTCTTTCACTTTGTATTTTTACAGTCTCTGTACATTTATTTCATTAATACAAATCATGTATTACTTTATTTCTCTGTTTCTGGAAATATTTATGTGTATTTCATTGTAATATCTCTACTTTCATTTCGTTCTAAAAAATAATCTAGATCAGTGGTATCAGAGAAGGCTTCTCTTGATTGTTTTTTTTTCCAGTGCATGTCCCTGATGGGGTCCAAGTATAGAAAGTTGGGTCTCGAGCTTGTCTCTCTTGAAGACAATCACTCTCACACATTCAAGAAACCGTCCATGGTGGAATAAAATAAAAACGAAGGAGAAGATGATTCTATCAATCTGTTTCTTAAGGAAGCTCTCACGTGACAGAGGGACGAAATGATGGACAATTTTTCCCACATCCTTCAACACTTTCCGATAGCAACAAGTGAATCTTCATCAAACAACCACTTTGGAAGCACCTCTCCTTTCAAGGTACATGTTAATTTTGAAATTATCATATTTGAAGGTCAGATAGATTTAGATGCCCTAGAAAAATGGTTAAATCTGTTAGAAGGTTATTTCTCTGTTCACCATTTTTCCGACAGGGAAAATATCACCTTCACAATCCTTAAAGCTCTCCCCCATGTCAAACATTGGTGGGAAACTTACAGGGAGCAAAGTTCCACATAAGAGTTTGGAATATATGGGGCCGATCCCACTTGGTATTTTTTTGTGGATGCGGTAAAGAAACAATATTACCATGTTGGCAACTATGAGGACCGATATATGAGATGGACCACACTGTGACAAGAGAAGGGCCAAGAAGTTCCAAATTTTACCAATACCTTCCATACCTTGCGCACCAAGCTGGGTATCAAAGACTCCGAACGAAATTTGGTTCTGGAATACTGTGGGGAGCTACACAGATACATCCAAACTGAAATGGATTTTCCAGACATCTCATCACTCAGTGTTTCTTATCGATATGTTGTTAAAATCGAGTAGAAATTTAGGCATTGGAACAAACGAGAGTTTGGGACTAAAAATATGCAACAACCAAAGTATGATAAAGACGACCCTAACAAACAGTCTCCCAAAAACCAGTCCAAGACATAGGACAAGAAAGGTCATGAGAAGACTAAGAAGGACATCGAAAAATGGTGTGATTTCCACAAAATCCCTTGGCACAACACCGATGAATGTCGCTCAAAACAATCATTGGTGTTTGAAATCAAAGACAAAGAGCTGAACCATGATTCATAATCTGATTCAGAAAATACTGACATAAGACATATAATCGACGCAGACCCCACTTCTATTGTCGCGATCACAACAATTCAACCAGAAGAACCAATAGATCTTGAAGAGGGGGAGTGCCTTTCTCATTCACAGATGTGGGTGAAGGGGACCCCGCTACATTTTATTGTTGATAACGAAATCCAGAAGAACCTCATCTCAACAGAGGTCGTCCAACAATTGGGATTGTCGACAACACAACACTCACAACCATACAACATCAGGTGGCTTCGCCAGGGACGCGATCTCTGTGTCAGCCAACAGTGCCAATTGTCAGATTCCATCTAGCCCTTCAAGGATGAGGTATTATGTGATGTTTCCCCGCTGGATGTCTGTGATGTTCTCTTGGGCCAACCATATATGTGGAAGCGCCATGCTATCTATGAGTCTTGACCCCGTAGTGTCATTGTTACTCTGGGGGGTCATATCTACAGGATACCAGAGGTGGTTCCAACTACTATCCCACCTAAACAGTCCCGCAAGGTAGTATCGCATACTATGAAATTTAGCTTCTTCATAATCCGTTCTAAAGGTGAACAGAAGGATACTGCAACCACTACAACCTTGGCCCAAGCATCTTCTATCCAACATAACTAGGTCGACAAGACTGCAGTAAAGAAAAAATATTCCTTCTGCACGCAGACATCTCATGTATCCAGACTGGTTAAAAAGGTCAAACCCTTCCAGCCACAGGTTCGTGACAACCTTCAAAAATCTAAGCAACACAACTTCTCCAACAAGGAAAACAACGCATCAAGATGCAGATTCAACAAACTCTTTTCCCTCTCCCCCGGGTAATCAACGCAATGGAGACCATTGATTCCTAAGGAGAGAGAATTGATCTAGGTGCATATTGGTGGCCACCCACCTTTTCCAATTTGCTCAAAACAATTTTCTGGCAATTTACTATTTTTAGCAGTTTTGAACTTCCAGGGCCATTTTGAGGCCTAAATGAAGGCTTTTCTGGATCGATCTTCTCAATGATAGACAAAGGCTTTGTTTTATCCCCCAAAATGAATCTCCTCGATGATACCTTTCCAACGAGCTATCTTGCGCCCCAAATGGAGATCGTATGCCAAATTTATGCCCTTAGGAAGTTGATACACCAAACTACCCAAAACAGGGTCCACAAAACTGTTGGCTTTTCATCTTCTGGGGTTAGAGTTTTGGATTTTTTTTATGATAAAAAGGCCTTTGGAGCCTCATTGTAAAATCATCTTCTCACATATGCGAGTAGCTGTCACATGTCTTCTCAGAGATAAGCTGCCACCATTCTAGTGAGTCTTTCACTCTGTATTTTTAGAGTCTCTGTACATTTCTTTCATTAATATAAATCATTTATTACTGTATTTCTCTGTTTCTAGAAATATTTATGTGTATTTCATTGTAATATATCTACTTTCATTTCGTTCTAAAAAATAATCTGGATCAATCCTACTTGTGTTATTATTCTCTAGTAAATTGAAAAGAACTTAATAGAAACTCTAAATTTAACAGTATTAATTCAAGAACACCATATCATAATTCAAGAACACCATATCATTGTATCATACAATCCACCATAAGCCTAAGTTGAAGGGCTTAGCTAATACTTCTACACATCATCCAACCATCTCACCAATCCTTATTCAACCATATAGACATCTTCTTCTTTAGATAAACACAACATAAGGGAAATCCTTTCATTTCTTTGTTCAATAGTCCCTCAGGAACCCTTAAACAACAATTATATTCTGATCCAGATGGATGTAAGTGGCCTCCCATCTATTCTAACTGGCTAATTTTGGCATTTTTTTCCTAGTTTTCAGGTCCCTGACTTCCAGGGCTGTTTTGAGGCCCTAAACAACGTTTTTAGGGCTCGCCAGAATCAAACTACAGATAGAGTTTGAGTCTGAAAGCAACATGTGTATTCCTCGGATAGACCTTTCCAATGGGATATCATGCGATTAAAATAAAGATCATATGAAAAAGTTACGACCCTGAGAAGTTGATGTACTAACTTACCCAAACAGGGCCCACATGAATTTTGGTGCTTCATCTCCTAGGGTTAGGTTTTTTGATGTCTAGGGTTTTTGACATTCCTATTTATTGTAAAAAGGCCTTCAAAGACTCATTGTAATCATATTCTTACAAATGAGCATAGCCGTCACATCTCTTCTCATAGATAAGCTGCCACCATTCTAGAAAGCTTATTTTCCGTTGCATTTTACAGTTTCAGATTATTTTCTTATTGAATAGAAACCAATTTTACTGTATATATGTTATTCTATGTTAAGCGTCTTTTGATAATAATCTGTATTCATTTTATTCTGCTCATAAAATACGGATCAGTGGTATCAGAGTGGTCTGTTCCTTGTCGTTCTTAATGCATGTCCCCGATGAGGTCAGGGTACAAGGAATTGTGTCTCGAGCTTGTTTCTCTTGAGGAAAAAAGATCTCGCACGCCCAAGTGACCTCTCATGCTGGGAGAAAATAAATATGATGGGACATTAGATCCATTCAAAAGGTTTCTCAAGGAATCCCTCATGCAATAGAGGAACGAGATGATGGATAGTTTTGCGCAAATCCTTCGGCGGCTACCAACAAGCGACACATCTTCCTCATACGGAGGAACCACCCATTTCAAGGTACAAATAAAGTTTGATATTCATATATTTGAAGGTCAGATAGATGCAGATGCTGTAGAAAAATGGTTGAATATGCTAGAAGGGTATTTCTATGTCCATAACTTCTCGAATAGAGAAAATATTACTTTTGCACTCTTCAAAGTCGTTCCCCATGTAAACAATTGGTGGGAAACTTTATGTGAATAGAAGGAAACAGAGGAACCCTTATTATTTACAATCATGGTCACCTAGGAGTCCTTTAGGGATGCTATTAATGAACAATACTACTTTGTTGGAAGTTATGATGACCTGTACACAAAATGGACCACACTGGGGCATGAAAGGGACAAAGCAGTGCCTGAGTTCACGAATATGTTCCATACCTTGTGCACCAAGCTGGGTATCAAAGGTTCTGAGCAACATTTGGTGCTCAAGTATCACGATGGTATACATAGATACATCCAAGTAAAAATGGAGTTTCTGGACATCTCATCCTTGGGTACGGCCTACCGATATGCTGTCAAAATTGAGTAGAAGCTCAAACAAAAGACGTGACAATTTGGGCCTGGGAACCCCGCACAACAAAAGTGAGGAAAGGGTGGCCCCAACCTGAAGAAAAAAGACAGACTGCCTCATGAAAACTGGTGCAGGCTGGAAGCAAAGAAGGACACCAAAAATCCAAATAAAAATACTGGGAAGTGGTGCGACTTCCATAAGAGACCCTAGCATAACACTGCTGATTTCCACTCAAAGCAGTCACTGGTGGCTAAGGTGAAAGCCTCTAAATCAGATGCGGGTTCTGACTCTGATTCATAACTAAAAATTGGGAGACAGTTCATTGATGCAGAACCCAGTGCTACCATTGCTACCACCAAGCTCGATCCCGGTGAACCAGACAAGCCAGAGGAAGACAAATGCCTTTCTCATTCATAGATGTGGGTGAAGGGTACCCCACTAAACTTCATCATTGATGGTGATATCCAGAAGAACCTCATCTTAGTAGAGGTTTTCAAGCGACTCACCCTATGGACAATACCACACCCTCAACACTACACCATCGGATGGCTCCGCCAAGGAAGCGACATTCAAGTCAGCCAACAATACCACCTGTCATACGACATCAAGCCCTTCAAAGATGAGGTATTGTGTGATGTTTCCCCTCTCGATATTTGTAATGTTATTTTGGGCCAACCGTATTTATGGAAACACCATGTTGTATATGAGTCTAGGCCTTGCAGTTTTATTATTACTTTGAACAAGAAATTGTACAAGATACCTGAGGAAGTCCCACCTAGTGCTATTTCCTTGATCTCTTCCAAGCAATGCAGGAAGGTCATCTCTCAGATGAGGAAGTTTGTGATCCATATTTTATGAGAAAAATGAAATGAATATAGATTATTATCAAAATATGCTTAACATAGAATAATAGATATATAGTAAAATTGGTTTCTATTCAATAAGGAAAGAAACTGAAACTATAAAATGCAGCGAAAAACAAGTTTTCTAGAATGGTGGCGGCTTATCTCTAAGAAGATATGTGACGACTACACTCATTCACAAGAAGCTGATCACAATGAAGTTCTGAAGGAATTTTTACAATAAATAGGAATGTCAAAAACCCTAGACATCCAGAAACCTAACCCTAGGAGATGAAGCGCCAAAAGTCATGTGGACCCCGTTTGGGTAAGTTAGTACATCAACTTCCTGGGGTCGTAACTTTTGCATACGATCTCCATTTTAGGCGCATGATAGTCCATTGGAAAGTTCTATCCGAGGAATACACATGTTTCCATCAAAATCTAAATTCTTTTACGATCTAACTATGGCGAGCCCTAAAAACGTTGTTTAGGGCCTCAAAATGACCCCGGAAGTCAGGGATCCGAAAACTAGGAAAAAAACAACAAAACTGGAAAAATGCCAAAATGAGCCAGTTGGAATAGGTGGGAGGCCATCGACATTCATATAGATCAATACTCCCCCCTTAGGAATAAATGGTCTCCATTGCGTTGAGTTCCCCCATCAGATGAGGGATTTTCTGTTGAATTTGGCCCTGGGTGAGCCACTTACCATGGTGGAGGAGCTGCCCTGCTTGACAACTCGATAAAGCTGGATCCTTTGCTGGGGAGTTCCATTGAACTGTATTTCCACAATATGATCACTGGATTCCTATTGTATGTAGTCAAGGTTAAGCTCTATTGGTTTCAATTGTTCTGCTATCTCTGAGGTGTCCAATAATGGTGGGAAATAAGGTCGAAGGAGATCCACATTGAACACTGGGTGCATGCCAAGGAAAGGAGGAATGTTGAGCTCAAAAGAATTATCACCCACAACCTTGGTGATGGTGTATGACCCATAACAAAGTGGGTGAAGATTCCAATGGGGTCCTCTAAGGCGCTCTTTCTACAAGTGCAACCAAACTTTGTGGCCCATCTGAAACTTATGTGGCACCCGATGTTGATCATGGCACTGCTTATACTTCTCATTGGACTTCTGTAGGATATCCTGAACCTATTGGTGGATGTGATGGATGTTCTCAATGAAACCAATGGCTTTGTTAGCTTCCGTTGGAGGAGGATATGAGTCGACTGAGGTGACTGGAAGGGGTAGTGCAACATCTATGGGAACTAATGGTTGGAATCCCAACCCCACCTGGAAGGGGATGTGTCCGGTTGAGATATGCAGGGCTCGGTTGTAGCTGTGATGAACATAGGGAATACTCTCATCCCATGTGTGAGGGTGATTGGAATTATACATGCACAAGATATGCATGATCACTTGATTTACGACCTCGGTTTGACCATTTTTCTGGGGGTGGAAGGCCATGGATTTGGTGAGCTTGGTGTGTAGCAATGACCAGAGGCTCGACCAGAATGTGCTGAGAAATCAACTGTCTCGATCCGAGACAATGTTTTTTTGGATTCCAAAAAGTACCGAGACTCGTTCAAAAAAGATCTTGGCAGTGGCCTCTGCGGTGATTCTCTTCTTGCTGGTGGCCATAATCACCATTTTAGAAAAGCGATCAACAAAAAAAGAAACAAAGTAATTTCCCCACTTGGTGGACAGGAGACCCAAAATGTAGTCCATTGAGGCGGATTCCCATGGCCTATCAAGAGTAGGAAGAGTAGTGTACAAGCCCTGTTTCTTAGTGGTCGGTTTGGAAATAACACAAAAAATGTAGGACCTGATATACTTGTTGACCTCCTATCAACGTTTCGGCCAGTAGAAATATTTTTGCAACATTGCCACTGTCTTTTCAACGCCGAAGTGTCTTGCCACCCGACTGTAGTGGGATTCCCAAATTAGCTTCGCTCACTCGCTTTATGGAACGTATACATGGCCCAGATGACACAACAACCCATCTTGAGGATGGAAATTAGAAATAAATAACTTTGGGCCCAATATTTGGTAGGTGGTGGCGAAGTATGGATCTATCTCATAGAGTTGGGGCCATCCAGAGGTGTCATGGCCACAAGAGTCTAGCACTGTGGTGAGTGTCACGACTGGCAGTATGCTGAGGAAATTAATGACGTGGTTGGTGTGTCCTGTTTTATACTTGATGTTGAGGTGGAATTGCTGCAAGTATGTGGACCACTTCTGATGGCAGTTATTCTGCAATTTTCCTTGTGTCTGCATGAACTGTAGTGGCTTATGATCAGTGTGGATGAATGTCTCCTTCCCAAGAATGTAATGTATCTACTAGCGTCAGGCTTGCAAAATGGAGTTCATTTCTTTGTTGTAAGTAGGGTACTTATGGACAACATATTATAGTGTCTCACTATGATATTCCACAGGGTGGCCGTGCTGAGTGATAACGATGCACACTGCATAGTCTAAAGCATATGTCTTGATCTCAAAGGGCTGCTGCAGTTCCGGTAGTGAAAGTTCTAGGGATGAGCATAAATGTTGCTTCAATTCATCGAACACTTTTTGTTGGGACCGACCCCACACAAATTTTTCCTTACTACCACCCCTGGTTACTTGGCTAAGGGCCCATGCAATATGGGAGAATCCCAAAACAAAGCTGTGGTAGAAATTGGTAAGGCCCAAGAAGCTCCGAATCTCAGTGAGTGTGGTTGGGGCTGGCCAGTCACAGATGACTTGGATCTTGGATGGATCTACATGTACACCATGTCGATCAATGATGTATCCCAGGTAATAGACCTTGTCCATGTTGAATGAGCATTTTTCCAAGTTGGATTATAGCTTGTGCTGCAGCAGGGTGTGTAGAACCTGCTGAATATGATGCAAGTTTTCTGCCCAGGTCTTGCTGTAAATGAGAATGTCATCCAGATACACCACTACAAAAGTATTGGTGAATGGTCGTAGGATATCGTCCATCATCCTCATGAAAGTGTCTGAAGTATTTGTCAAACCAAAGGGCATGAACAACCATTCAAAAATAACTTCCTTTGACTTGAAGGTGGTCTTCCATACATCTATCTGCTCTATTAGGAATTGGTGGTACCCAGAATTTAGATTAATCTTACTGAAGTATTTGGCCCCCTTGAGTTGGTCAAGGAGGTCGTTTATTCGAGGGATCGGGTACCAGTTTCTTACTGTGATTTTATTCAGGGCCCAATGATCAATGAAGAGTTGCCAGGTCCCATCTTTCTTCTGTACCTGCAGGATTAGGCTCTCGCAAGGTGATGACATGGGATGGATGTGCCCCTTGTGGAGTAGTTCTTGGATCTGCCGCTTGATCTCCTCATTCTCTAACAAAGATCGGCAGTAGACTGACCCATTGGGTAGCGATGTGTCGGGGGTCAGATTAATGGGGTGCTTGACTTGACAGTGTAGAGGTACGCTGATATGTGAGGAGAAGATATCCGAATATTCTTCCATGACCTTATCCACTTGCTTCTACTGTGTGGAGAGGTTGGCCGCGGAGACCTTGGATGTGGCTACGATATTTTTCTCATTTTGAGAATGAATCACGAAGAAGACAAACTTCCCGGTCTGAGAGATGAGCTTCTTGCATTGCTTGACATAGATCAATTAAATAACACTAGGTGGAATTGCCTCGGGTATCCTGTACAATTTCTTTTTCAAAGTAATAATAACACTACAAGGCCTAGACTCATATACGACATGGAGTTTCCATAAATATGGTTGGCCCAAAAAAACATTACAAAATTTGAGAGGGACGACATCACACAATACCTTGTCTTTGAAATGATTTATGTTGTATGATAGGCGACATTGTTGGTTGACGCAGATGTCGCTTCCTTGGTGGAGCCATCCGATGGTGTAGAGCTGCGGGTGCGACGTTGTCAACAGGGTGAGTCGCTTGGTAACCTATGCTGATATGAGGTTCTTTTGGCTACTGATATCAACGATGAAGTGTAGCGGGGTACTCTTCACCCACATCTGTGAATGAAAGAGGCACTCACCTTCTTCTAGCTCGTCCGGTTCACCGGATTAGATCTTGGTGGTAGCAATGGTAGCACTCAGTTCTACATCAATGATCCGTCTCATAAGTTTTAAACCTATGAAATAAAGCAATGCATATAGATTCTTAAGAAAAACTAAAATTAATCAATGGCTCATACACACAGTACACAGAGATTTACGCTGGAAACCCTTAACCAAGAGAAAACCAACCTTCCTTGGTGTCGCACCTTTCAACTCTTCATTGTATTAATTTCACCATTCACCATACAATATATACAATGTTTTAGGTATTCCGTAGCTACCAAAACCCTAATCCATTAATCCAGGATTAATTTAGAAAATTGCTAAAAATAGCAAAAACCACCCAAAAAATATTTCGGGGTGCTGCCTCGAACCTCGNGGGAACCCCCCAGGAAAGCGCCCAACACACACAACACAAAGAACGATATAAGTTGGGATCGTTAGATGCAGTTGTCAAATCTGACGCACCGACACAGACACACATGCAAAGAATATGACACATACCCAACATTCTCCCACTTGTTGTTTTATTTTCATACAGGGGTTCACAAGATTACATAGTCAACAATCCAGGGTAGCAATGCCCATTGTTACTCTACACCAGGAGAACTTCTCCATGCTCACAGACTTTGTCAATGAATCTGTAACATTCTTCGAAGTGTCAACCTTTTCTAGCAACACCTTCTTTTATTCAACCATGTCTCTCACAAAGTGATACTGAACATCAATATGATTTGTCTTCGAATGATAAGCAGGGTTCTTTGCTAGGAAGATTGCACTCTGACTGTCACACTCTAATCTCACTTCTTTTTGTACCAACCCAATACCTGAACACAATCTCTATAACCATATTGCTTCCTTGCTTGCATGCGTGGATGCATGCATTTAACTTTTGTAGTTGATAGGGCCACTACAACCTGTCTTTTTCTCATCCAACTGATTTCTCCTCCAAATAAGTTAAACACATACCCACTTGTGGATCTTTTCAATTTAGATCTCTAGCCCAGTCTGCATCAACAAACCCATGTATGTCCACCACTCTATCCAATCCCGTTCTTCCTTGGTAGCACAATCCATAATTGGTAGTGCCATGCAAATACCTAAAGACCCTCTTTACTGCTGTCCAATACTCCTTCCCTGGTTTTGACATATACCTGCTCAAAACTCCCACTGCATGTGCAATGTCTCATCTAGTACATACCATTACATACATCAAACTGCCAACTGCATTGGCATACAAAACATGGGATATGTTCTCTTATTTTTTAAGGTTCTAACCCACACATAGGTAGATCAATGTATTTAGATGTAATAAAGGTCAATATTAATAAGACCTTTCAATAAAATAGAATAAGGAGGATGTAATAAGACCTAATAGAAGCTTCCGCTTCTAGAAGGATCTTCCTCTAGATGTTTCTCTTAATAGACATATTTAGTATAAATAAGGGTCGAGGGTATGAAAACCCTAGCTTGGAGATTATTGTAACAGAGCGCTGCTCGACTGGAGGTTTCCCCCTTGAAGAGGCTTGTGAACATTTCTTTCTGAATCAAAGTGCTATTTCAGTTGTTGTTCTCATATTATTTCTGTGTTATTGTGGATGATTATGCTGGTATATTACTGTTATTCTGCCATTCCTAGCATTTTATTTCTGCTCTGCGTATTTATTAGATCTGGTATCTTGCAAGTGGTATCAGAGCACTTTCCTTGGTAGAAATCGTGGGTATTTTTTTTTCCAGGGTAAAGACGTATTCCGGTGTCTTTAAGCCACATATATCTGTCGTTACGTGCATAAACCCGCGGTTGAGGGATTCATACACACAGGAAATACAAGTGGTTCTTAAGCGCACATCTGTTGGCCACCCTTGTAACCCCTATTGGCACCCCTTCGAGTGGTAGCGCATCAGACATCACCTGTGTATGGATCGACCTATATTTCCTGAATCCCTCTTTAGATAAACCTATCGGCCGCCGGACTGCTATAGTATCACCGAGAACAACACTCGGGAAGATACTCTCTAGTACC